>UXGD01005975.1:0-13355 GCA_900474315.1 Torymus auratus
GGTTACAACTCGGCGTGGTTCGTAAGAAGGTTACAACTCGGCTCGGCGCATAAGAAGGTTACAACTCGGCTTGGCGCATAAGAAAGTTACAACTCGCCTCGGCGCGTAAAAAGGTTACAACTCGGCTCTGCGCGTAAGAAGGTTATAACTCGACCGCTTCGTTTTTTCTTTGGTGTTTGAGTTAAGAAAAGCTGTAGAAATTGGAAGAATTCCAGCTTCCATGCATCATATAATTATTTTCCAAAGTATCTTATTTTGTAGGAAAGTGTATTTTATAAATTATTTTATCTCAATATCTTATCTTACGCGCCGAGCTGAGTTGTAACCTTCTTGCGCGCCACGTCGAGTTGTAACCTTTTACCTCCCAGGCGACGTTATAACAAAAATGTTAATAATAAATAATTGAATAACGTTTCGGCCTGGTAACCTCGAAATTCCGATTTAGCGACCTAAAAAACATAGAAAAACCCCAAGTTACCGAGGGGACCTCGAAAAAAATACTCAGAGGCCACCAGCGCCCGGACTATTTTGCCGACCGATGTGTGAATCAGACTATTGGTGACGTGGCTCGCGGTAATCGTGTTCTCTCTCTCTCTCTCTCTCTCTCTCTCTCGCTCTCCCTCTATCTTGCTCTCTTCCTCTCTCTTTCTCCTCCCGAAACAGTATAATATGAACTATAAGACAGACTTGACGATTACCGATTCGGCGAATATTAAATTGTATATCAAATTTTATGGCTATCAATCATATTATATTAGTGAATTACCAATGAACCGCCACAGCTGCGCCTACCCAAATAACTACTATAGCGATCCATCGTCCGTTAAAATCCTGACTTTATTAGTGACGAAAATTTAAATCTAATCCGAGGCATATCGACGTTATCCCCCCCCCCCGCCGTCACCGTCCGCCGTTCGGTAACCAAGCGATCGATACACACCCGGCAGCGACATAGCCCTTTGAGCCAATTCGCATTTCGGGAGATCCATCAACGTGCTTTCTACACATATATATACCATGTACGCGTTCTATAGGAGTGTCGTAAACGCGCGCTTGCAACTCGCGAAATTGACAACTCGCCGGACGCGCGCGAAATCCGGACTCGATTGGACGGCGGATAATACGATTTTAGGGATTTGGAACGACAGGGTGTCTGGTCTGCACCTTGGGCATCAGCGCCGGTGGATAATGAGTCCTTAACCCGGTCCCGTCGGCTATAAGTGGGTTGGATTCTCGTCGCTTCCGTATACTCGAAGTAGGGAGAGGGAGGGGCGAGAGAGAGAGAGAGAGAGACAGCGAGAGGGGGAATGGGGATAGAGAGGTAGAGATTCGAACCCCATCGAGGGATTATCCTGGCCGAGTTTAGGCGAATGGCGCTGTTTTATCCGGCTGCCCGCAGTGACGTCGGAATTTGAATACGCTTGCACAAGCGGCAGTCGAGGTTTCAGCAGAACAAGGCAAAGTTTTTGCGATTTAGATGGGTGGGGGGTAGAATTTATGTATATGTATGAGAAGAGAGAGTCCGGGATTAGCGAGGCCGAGGAGGCGAACTTTATTAATTCGCTGATAATTATGTCTTGAAGTTCAGCAGAGAGGGATTATAAGTTGAAAGGTATTTTTTTAGTTTCGTTACATTACTCCATGTGTCTTTTCAAGTTGTTGCTGAAGTCGAATTTTCTGCTATTCTGCATTAAGTTATTATTTTTGTCATGAAAACAGTTTTTTTTTCAATTAGTGCTCCTATGAAAATTCATATCATAAAACATAATTACTAAGCTGTGTTTCTGAAACCAACAAAGAACAAACAGATTTTCATTTTATCAATTCATTTTATTATGTATCACGTTGTGTTAAACAAAAGACAAATGTTTGACGTTATGACCATTACTTATTTTTGCAATTCAATTTTCTCTTCGTTCAAGAACAAAGCAAAATGAGTTTCTCCTCCCTGTCCAATATTGCAAAGTCAGATTAAAAAATAAAGCATCTGCACCGCAATAAACACTGGCTCCTGAGCAAACTATGAATTTCAAATATCCTTCATTATTAAAATTTTTATCACGTTTTCAATACTTCGCCGCGTGGAACACCCATAAAAATGGAACTCAAATACCCAACGCAGATACGTGCTCGGCTAAATAATCAAGTCCAATTCTATATCGGCGCGGAAAAATTGGTCGCCGCTTTGTTTCCGAGCGCTAGCCGCCAATTGATTGATTGATTCCGCGCCCGATTACGTTCCCTCCCGAGAAGATTCGAAAAGCAATCCAGCGCGGCTCGCGCGCGGTCACTTTTCTTCGTTTTCGGGCGTGAAAAACCACGCGCCCGTACGTACGAAAGCTTTTTCCGGCCCCCTCATTTCCGCCGCGTCGATGGAGCGCGATAAATCTTAATTACGAGGCGCAGCGCGAGCTGATCGAGTGCCGTTGCTGCGTGGTTTATGCGACGGGTGGCTGGGTATCTTTAGCCAGCTTATTCGAGTCGAAGTGTCCGAAGATGTTTCGTAAGGTTAGAGAGCTATCAGTGAAATTGAAGATTAAAAGGATCGTTGATTATTCCAAAGTATGCAATGAAAAAGTAATTATAATGGATATATGATTCGTAAAAAAACCGTGTTTCAGTGAATACAGGATTGTATTAATTTTACTTTGAAGAAAATAGAAATGATGTTATAAATTTAATTTTAGTTAGTGGTTTATAAGAAAACTCAGAAATTATTTAACAAATTACAAAACTATACTACAATTTATAAAAAAAAGAACCAACAACATTTATATTAGAGAAACTAAAACAAATGAGTGATTTGTGTGATGGATTAGACTACGGTATTTTGGCTCACTGAAACCGAATATGACCTTAATATATCTCTTAATATATCTCTTACTTAAAAAATTTTGAGATTGCTTTAAAGTAAGATAAAAATTTTTTATAATTAGTTGTTCATTGGTATTATAGAGTACTAGTCATTTGCTACAAAGTCTATTTAAAATAAAATATCGCACTTTAATGTTTTAAGGAGGGACTTTTGCAAAATCAAAACCAATATTTTTAAATAAAATTGATTATCCCAATCTCTGTGCGAAATTTCAATCTAGCTTGACGAAGAAAAGAGTGAGTACGACATTAATAAAAATCGAGTTTTAAGGTTACATGCAACATTGGCTTATGGGATAGCACGACTTTATTTTGGATGTTTGCATAATTTTTATACTTCCAAGCTATTTTAGTCAATAAGAAAGTATATATGAATTCTAGAGACTATCAGGAATAAGAATCAACAAAAAAATTAGTGGGTCAACGAAGGTATCACCAAGATATTTAATATTGATCTCGAAAATTTGTATAAAATGTGTGACATACAGCTTTTTAATTTCATAAAATTTCTGAATTCGTTGTGTAAGCAAATTTTATATATTTTTTACATATAAAATCTATTAGTTCATCTTTAATTTAGACTTTACTTTGCAAGCAATAATATTAATATTGCGAGCTAAAAATATCGGGGGTCCAAGTAAGCATCCATTAAATATGCTTCTTAGCGAAAGACCCTCCTTAAAACGGATTCTGTAGCAAATGACTAGTACTCTATAATACCACAGAAACAAATGATTAAAAACTTATTTTGACGTTGAAATAAATTTTTATAGCGATATCTTAAAATCCTGAGGTGTAGTTCCAAACCTGAGGTCATATTTGATTTCAGCAAGCCAAAATATGTGAGAATATCATAGTCTAATCCATCGCACAAACGACTTTTTTATTTCGTGTGCCTGTGTTATTTATGTTGAAAAACATTCTACTATATATAAATACGCATACCTTATAAAGTTCAATGCTTCTTTCATTTATATTAACCATACAAGGTGCAATTGTACAATAAGCAAGGTAAAATTTCACTTAACCTGAGCAAAAAAGA
Organism: Torymus auratus; assembly: GCA_900474315.1. NCBI lineage: Eukaryota > Metazoa > Arthropoda > Insecta > Hymenoptera > Torymidae > Torymus > Torymus auratus. The sequence continues at coordinate 3,917 of UXGD01005975.1, forward strand.
AAACGTAAACTCGTTAACACTTGATGTTACTGATGCGCCACGCATAGCTACATCGACCGCATACGTACCTACAGCCCCGTGACAGCTCACTCATTGTACACGCGCTTGCATCGCCGGTTGCTAACTGTCAGGCTGAGGTGAATGCCTATGCGTGTATGTGTGTTGTGTGTATGCATACCCATCGCATATGCACCGCTGGAAACACGTCGAAGTTTGAACTTTGAATTGGATCGTTGCACCGCCCCGAACTTAAATCAACTGCTTTGCCTGCGGCGGCGATTCGAACTTGCCACATGAGTAGTCTGTGCCTATAATACAAAAGTTATTACGGTTGCGAGAGGCGAGAGTCGGCCTTTACTTTTTTTTCGCGAGAGCTAAGTTTTTATGGTGTGGGGAGAAGTTTTTATTGTTCTAACTTACATGTTGCTGTGCGTATGTGCGTTCGAGATTAATTATGAATGTCGGTGGCTCGTGGGCGTTCAGCTACGTTGTTCTACATTTATGAGGAGATTGGTCAGATTATTGTTTCAAGAGGGCGATGTGTTATTGCCTATGTTTCGTTAATTTCATGATGTAATGTATGAAGTTGGATTAATTTCATTATGGAATTTGCCTTTTGATATCGGGCTGTGTTAAAAGGGTTAAAAAAATTCATTGATTGTTAAATCAACGGGATACGTACATATAAGTTTAATATTTCAGTGTGAGAAGCAAATTTATTTAATAGAGAGACTGTGCATTACATATCTCGGCCGGGGCTAACAGAAGATACTATCTCGGCCGAAGCTCACAGAAAACGCTATCTCGGCCGAAGCTCATAGAAGACGCTATCTCGGCCAAAACTACTCTCTAAATGTAAAATAGTGCAAAATCCACTACCTAAGAGTCAAAACTCGTGCTCTGCGGAAATAGTGTCTATATGCACTCCGTAATAGTGGAAATGCTATGTTACACGATCAAGATAGTATCTTCTGTGAGCCACGGCCGAGATAGCATGTTCTGTGAGCCTCCGCCGAGACAGCATGTTCTGTTAGCCATGGCCGAGATAGCATCTTCTGTTAGCCTCAGCTGAGATGGCATCTTATTCCGCTCAGCCGTCGATATTTAATCACATACTAATAAAGGCCAGTAGAATAGTTATGATTTATAATAACGAAGTTTGTTTTCAAAATAAACAATGTGAAAAACATTTCAAAATGTATCCTAAAATGTATAATAAGATATTCTGTAAATCATTTTAAACTCATTTCGCATAACCTTTCTCATCAATCAAAAAAGTAACAATTATTTATATACTATTCACTATAACAGCAGCCAATCGTTGAAAGCTCTTCTTGACCAAAAAAGCGTTCCGTACTCCTCCGCTCAAAACGTACTGCTTTTACCAAATGAATTGTGGTCCCTTTGATAGCATCCACCAGGAGTACTCACGATGCCTGTCCAATCTAAATCAAGCCGAAAGCCCCTCATTGATGTGAATGATGTAGGCATTCAGATTACGCGTGCAGTTAGACAAATATTTAGTAAAAAAAGACTTGCCCGTTTCATTTGAACGAGTGCTGACCAAAGCGAGAGCAGAGCTAGTCCAGTGGAGCTTTCGAACAGCTGACTTTTATCGTTAGTTGTTGCGGGCTAATGGCGTCTATATGGGAGTGAGCGAAAGGAAGTGACCTCGTTATAAAAAACAAATACATTTGATATCCCGAAAAAAATTGCGTAACAAAGATTACGGTTTTCTTTGTAGAAGTGGGATAGATTCGTAAACAAATAGTAAAAATTATATCACTTTTACTAGATTTTATTGAGAACAACTAAATTTATCTCATTCTCGGTATGTTGTATGACAAAACTTATAATATTTAACTAAACTTGAATTTATTTTTACTGTTTCAAATAAGACATTTTAAAGAATGACGAGTATATTCAACTTTTTACGTATAAAACATTTTTCTGAAACAATTTTTCATCATCCACGTGAACATCACCAACTAAATTTCGCTCAAATTCAATATAATAAATGTTGAATCAAAATAATCTTTAATAGAAGCTTCAGCTAAAAATAAATCGGTATTGCTAAGCAATTATCTCTAATCCCGCCTACACCTGATTCCCGTAAACATCCGAGCACCATTTTCCACTCTCGCAACGTGCGGAACTCGCCAGCATCGATGCTAAACGTATAAAAATACGCCGATTCCCATATTTCCTAGCCTCGTTACCCTAGGCCGTCGGCCATTCGGCGCTACTGCGCTAGAAAATCGCCTCCCTATGCGGCCCGCGCGGGTCATTACTCCGACTATGTGCGATAAATCGCGCTATCTCTTCCCCTTTCTCTCTCTGGCGTGCCTATATATGCGTATACATATACATCTGCGAACCGGGAGTACGCAACGGACCGGGCGATTTTCGGCCGATTTCGCACGACCATTCGGCAGTGCCGTAAAACGCGAAAATACGAGCCACGCGCACTCGCTCACACAGTCGGAAAAAGGGAAAGAAAAACAGGGGCGTTATAGGTTACAGCCGTGTGTGTGTGCGATTTGCGCTGCGGGAATCATTGAAAAGTTCAGATGGAATTTATACTGAGGGTTCGTGTTGTGCGCAAATCGGGCTCGTGTATTGAGGGTATAGAATAGAGATAAAAGCAGGAAGGCTTATCTGAGTTGATGCTGGATGTCACGGTTTTGCAATTAAGTAGTGAGTGGTTATAAATTAATGGCAAGATTAATTTATTTTGGTACGTAATTTTATGGGTGTATTTGCCTTTTTTGGCTCAGTCCAGGAATAAATATTAATCTATCTAATCTAATCTATCTATTTGTGATTTTGAGAGAAAAATTTCAAAGTTTGTACAGAGGGATCGGAAAACAAAGATATATTATCGTAAACGAAGATTAAAAAACTGCTGAGAGGAGGTAAATATAAGATTAAACAATGGAAAGGTGTTATAATATTTATGCTGTAATTCAATAACGGAAAGATGTAAAATTATTTATTTAAGAGTTTCTTCACTAAATACAAATATCATATGTTCATAAATTCATATATTCTTTATGTTCGAGTCGGGTTCGCGAGTTTCTTATTAATATTAATTAATATTAAATCTTCTGAAGTGTCACGGGTATTCATTTGTTTGGAGAAGCAATAATAAAAGTTTTAACTTATATAAACTTTGCAGTATCTTATACATTATAAGAAACCTCTCATCCAATGATTGTGCCGAATTTGTCAAATACAACCATTTCCAGACGAATAACACATCTCTTTAATATCCACCACCACCTCGGCATTAGCTGTCTCTCTTTCTCTCTGATTCATGAGTACGCAAAATTAATGAATACCGAATGGCATTCAGTCTGCTGGCCGTCGCTAATCGGCTTTGCCCCATAAAATATACATCAACCGGGCGCAGCAGCGCCTGCACTGCGCCGTCGTCGTCGCCGCCGCGAAAGTTCAAGAGCCCGAAAATAAGAAGCTCGGGTATAATGCCGCGGGAATCGCTATCGCGAGAGATTCGAGATGAATTTTTTAGGCGAAGGCCCGCGGGAAACTTCTTCCCTCGTTCTCCTCTTCATGCCTGCCATTGTCTCCGAGGAGAGGGGAAACTTTGGCGGTACAGCCAAAGCGGATAAAAGAATGTTTATATGCATTCGACGCTGAATTAGTGAAGGCGCGCGAAACCACGGAAGCCTTCTCAAGCGTTCCGCATGCATGAACGCGACAAATTGAATTTTATATGTCGATCTCATGCGCCCGAGTGTGATGGTGGGAAGGTGTTTGTCCGGTAAGTGTCAGTGAAGGATCTTAAGGGAAGTTTGGGGGAAAACTTAGCCTGGATAGTTTGTTATCAGTGGCAGAGGCGAGAGTATCGATGTAGGTTTGAGTAGATTAGGTGGGAGCGTGATAAGACAATGAGGTGCCTGCATTGAGAAAATAAATAATATTCTTTCTGTCCTTGCTGAGGCATAACAATTGCTATACAAAACCAAATTTCTTTTAAGATAAGTTCATCTCTATTTTAAGACAGAGAGATGAAAATTAAGTCAGTTGTTACATGTGGAAGCATTCCACACGCGATTTTGGTCATATATAAGTAAAAGCCGCGAGTCAGCAGTCAGCAGGACTTTTCATTGATTAATGTTCGTAGTTAAATTTTTTTCCTCTTTGCTAAATACTGAAATCATGGTAGAATTTATTATTAAATAACTATATTACCGAGGAAATAATAAAAAGGTGAACATCGATTATCTCCATGCATAAATAACTTGCATAGTGCGTAAAGAAAAACAATAACCAAATATAATAAACAATTGCTTCTCCTCTCGTTATTAAATAAACCTTTCTCACGCCTTAATCTACTCCTGTTCTGTGCCGCTGCATAGCGACGTCCTTAGACCAGTTATCAACAATGGTCGATTTTTCTCTTTCCACAAGACCAGCGGTTTGGGGTTAGTGGAATAAAGAGCCACCTCGTTTTTTATTTTGAAAAAGGGTACACCTCGGTTTTGAAGGTATAAAAGGGTACACTTCGCTTTTGAAGGTATAAAAGGTTACACGTCGTTTTGAACTTGAAAAAGGGGGCACCTCGATTTTGAAGTTGAAAAAGGAGACACGTGATTGCCTCTGAAATTTTAATTTGTTCGTTTTCTTAAGTATTTCGTAGAAGTAATTCAAATGAAAAAAATATAGACGCAGGAAATGCGGCTATATATTATACACTGTACAGAAATAATGTTAAAAATTAACATAACACCAAGAAAAATCAAATGCATTTCCTCTAATGGAAAATCACTTATCATATCTATTGGAGGGTTAATGTATATCAAAGGTGAAACTTCATTATGATGTTGAGGGTTTTCGAATTTACGTAAAGATTCATTAGTTCTTATTTTACTTCCCACAGATGGATAGATAACTCGATTTTCAAAATAAGAACCTTTCACATTACAACGCTCATAGGCGTAATAACCTGTGTGCCCTTTAATGCCTTTTATAAAAGCTCGAGCAGGTCTGACGTAAATGAAACACATTATCTTAATTTTAAATTGTTTATCGCCTATTATTATACCATTTTCCAATAAAAAATTCAACTCTTCTACAAACATTTTACAATAATTTTCAACAGATTTTGGTTTTCCTTCACCACAATAAGTTGCAATATTGATCAGGCTTATAAATATCTGCATTGAAAAATACTTTTCCTAGAATTGGCCAAAACTGTTTTTGAGAAGATTTAAAAAGCGAAAGTACATCGACATGAAATTGAATTTTTAATATTCCATCTTGATGAATATCTGGATTAAGAATTTTTTTTAGTTGTTCTGTTATGCTAAAATATATGCTAAAATAAACGAAATCGCCTTTCGCATCTACATCAGCTTCATCAATCTTTTCAACACTGTACTTTAATTTTTCACTTGACTTTAAAAAAGTTTTATGACAAGTAGGTAATTCAGGTATAACGGGCTTTAATATTTTCAATAATGAATCGACTTTTGAACGGTGAATCTGCTTTTCTGTCACGCATAGGCGAAGTTGAGCTACTATTAATTTTACTTAATTTTGCTTGTATCATAATTTTTATCATATTGCCTCTATATTTTCAATAAAACTTTCTTCTAATAATACATCAGATATATCAGAAAAATATTCGCTAATTAAATTACTGTCACTTGATCCACTGTCAGAAAGTTCATCATCAGTAGAATATAATATATTTTGAAATGAGTAACTTTAGTAATTTTTCTTATATTGATAATAAATTTTTAAGGAATCATAAGCTATTAGAAATCCGCTTGTGAGAAGCATTTTGGGCTTTTATTCAAGTCGCGCCAAACTGAAAAACAAATACTTACCGCCGAGGGCCGCCGAGCGCCACCGAGCGTTGTCAAAACGCTCCGCCACAGCATGGATGGCGCGATCTGGCTGAAGCACGCAAAATGCAAGGCCGTACGGCGTGTATATTGCAGCTAGAATCCATGCGCAAGATGCTTCGTCTATAGACCTCCGCGCACGCTGCTCGGCGACGCAAACAGCACACGGCTCGCGCGCTCCCTTTGCACGCTCCCTAGACCTGCTGACTTTTCTTCGTGTGGACGTGGCTTCTTCGTGGCATGGTTGCTCAAGACTCCGTTGTCGTCCTATCACGTTCTGGAGTCGTCGTGTCGTCTAGGCGTCCTTCATAGGTTCCCCGTCGCTGGCTAATCCCCCATGACGCCGGATGCGTCGCTTTTTATACTCTCGATGCAAGGTCTCTCCCTCCCGTAATTAATCATAGGTGGAGATCGACTGCACGTGGAACTTCGTTCTTCCGCTGGTGCCGATTTCGCAGTTTTCGGCCGCCCGGTCGTTTCGACCGACTCTGCCTTCCTCGCGCCGCGAGCACGGCGCAGTGGCGAATATTCTCGATGCTTCGAATGCCGAATCGCGGATTCTATATGTATTCCCGAACTCGCGTGTGGAATTCTTCCACGCGTAATACGTTCAAGGCCGCGGGATCGTACTCCCCTAGCCTCCAAAAAAAATTTTTGTTTGCCTTGTTCGGTCACTGGTTGGATCATGCGTTGATTCGTCCTTTTGTTGTGTGGTGATTTCCGATGCGCTAGGTTGTTCCCCTATTTTCTTGCTAGGTTATTCTTGTTTTTCTTGCTAGGTTGTTCTTGTTTTTTTTTGTTGTTGCTAGGTTGTTTTTTATTTGTTGCTTAGGTTGGCTCGAATTTGCGGTCTTTTTTGATTGCTAGGTTGTTCTTTTTTTTTATCTAGGTTGTTTTTGTTGTTGCTTAGGTTGGCCCGAAATCGCCGGTTTTGCGGGAGTATATATTCTAACAAAAATCTTTGGAATCTAAATGTATGTGTTAATGTTTACAATCATGCGTGATGTGTAGTGCCGTGTCTGTGTGTGTGTAACTAACTTTTACAATTTTACCTGACATCTCTCTTTCGGTATTACTATACAAGGATATTATATGTTTACATGTTTGGTATACGTACATTGATAATAATTTTACAACAGAATAGTATGCTGAGGGTAGTTACAAAATAATTTAGTTAATTAGAGTATTTTAATTCAACGAGTCGCATACCGACTTAAATGGCACTTTCATTATTTTAATTAATAAATGTTCTTTATTTATCATTGATTTATTATTCTTATTCTTATTATTATTGATTTATTATTATTATTATTATTTATTTTTCTTTAACAAGTTTTGTTATTAAAAATTAATTTAAAACGGATCAGCAAATTAAGTTTGAGGAAGTTACGGGCCAATGAATTTTGCCACGGTTTTTTTGTCAACTGTTATTCTAGCAGTCTATATAAAAATTCAAATTAAAGTGAGTTTGATAATATTTTAATAAAAACTGATTTTATAATCTTTCCATGCAGTTCTTTTCCTGATCTTTGATTTAGGTGATCAATAAAAAATCGTAGATAATGAAGATGCTTTTGAGAAAGCACTGATTTATTTATTTGCTTCTATACATAATTTTCAAAATGGATCGTAATATTTATTCGCCTTTTATACTTAGTCTAAAATTAGTGGTCATCAAGTTTCTTAAATCAATTGATTAAGTCTGGTTACACTTGGTTGTCGAAATCTTGCAGGGCATATTTTGAATTCTTACTGCAGCTTAACGAAAGTTTGCTGCTCCTCTTCACCGGACGATGTTCTCGTTTTTCTCTGAGGCTGCTTATCTCTCTCTTGCCGGTCCATAGCATTCTCCTGGTTTCTGGGTATGGTTACCTCTTTCGTGCGGGTCGCGTAGCCTAACCGTCTCTTCTTGTTCGCTCTCTGCTGCTCATTCTGCGACTTTTCACTGTCACTTTAAATTTTTATTTATTTGAAGCGTGCTGTCAGGTCGTCGAGGATCTTGTCGTATCCGCGAAACTACTTGTCAATCCATCCGCTTCTTTTTATAGCGAATTTCCTTATTCTTCCTAATTATCTGTGGGACCGTTTCTCCTTAGTTATTATCCATTGGATGGCCCTTGTGTGGTGATCCAGCGCAGCAGTGAGTTTGTTCATCACCTCCCTTTGTTCATTCACCAGCCATCCTAGGTTCACAACCTCATCACATACGTCGGAAATTGTCTCCCACTGTTCGTCGCGGGAGTAGCGCAGCCACAGCTGTTCCTCTTCCAGCCTTATCACTCGGTATAGTAGCCGAGTGTCCGTAAAAACGGTGTGCACTTCAGGTACCATTTTGGTTGATGGCCTAATTGAATTCGCTCGAGAAGGTAAAAGTGCTTCCTCGCTCTTAGAAGGCTACTGGTCGACTGAGGTCCCTTGCTGCCACACGATCTCTGCTTCGCAGCGTCTTTCGCTGGTCCTCTCGCGTCTTATCGCCTACACGACACCGACTTGTCCGAGACGTTCCTGTCTCTTTTCAATCTTTTTGCCTAACCTTTCCTGAAAGGTGCTATCCCTATGACTCCGAGCTTTTCTCTAATGATCGGCATCCTATATTTGTTCATTATTTTTTTTCAGTTTCCCCAGGTGATTGATCTCCTGAGTTCGCAGGAGATTCAGCGCCAGTTTAGGGAGATGCTCCGGGTTCAAACCCGTAATTATTACTCATATAGACTGCGGCTGACCGGCGTGGAAGGTCTTTATTTTAATGATAAAGACGGGGAAAGCGACGGAGTTCATTGAGCAACTGTTGCAAGTACGAATCCTTACCCTCGGAGAAATTGCATAATTTTCCTTCTCATTTTTTTATTGTTTCCTTCCCCTTGTTTTTATTAGGGTTCGTCGCCCTCTGCAGTCCCCTCTATGGATCTAGGGAATACTGATCATTTCATTGACCAGAGTAGTTATTGTGGCACCATGGGCCGTCAAAAAAAACACCCTATAATGCCCCTCCACACCTCTACAATAATCAGTGGTGGGGATAGCTGATCAGCCTGCTTGCGCTTACCGATACATGTGCACAGCGCGCGTGCACACAAACACACACACTCACAAATATTTTAATAATAATATACATATTTTAAATACTTACATAAATTCCTTCAGGAACTTTGGGGTACTGGTTAATATTACCACTTTGTCACTTTGGCACTTTGTCACTTTGGCACTTTGTCACTTTGTCACTTTGGCACTTTGTCACTTTGTCACTTTGGCACTTTGTCACTTTGTCACTTTGTCACTTAAAACTAACGTTGTTATTTTAAACTAAACATTATAAACTATTTACATTGACGCTGATTTGACGTCATTATGGCAAAAATTGCCTCTCGTTCTGGCAGTGCACCGGGTCTACGTTGCAGTCCGGGCACAACCAGAACTCACAAAATAGACAACGAATCCAGCGCCGATTCCGCTGGCACCAAAATCGTTTCGCGCAGCTGAAACACATGCCGCGATAGCGACGAGGTACATCATGAGGTCGGTCTTCGCGGCGTCGTATACGGCGTTGAATATGCTGCAATCGCCGA
>UXGD01005976.1:0-13353 GCA_900474315.1 Torymus auratus
ATTTAAACAAAATTATTTTAATACTTATGTAACTTAAATTTTTATTATGATTTTATTAAAAAACTGTCATATACTTATATATTAATTCGCGTATTAAACTTAATGTATTTGTATATTAAATTACATTCCGTTACATTATTCTTCAAATTTAGTAACATTTGTAACTTGAAAGTTTCTTAAATTTAAGGAGATTTAAAAAGGTCTAAAACACAAATACCCGAGGGTACAAGGTCCTCGTAAAAAAAGAAGCTACGGAGACTCAGACGTGGAACAGTGAGCAAGTCAATTATTTCAAAAACTTACTGTTTTACGTCTGCGTACCTTCATTTTCTACGTGGACATCTAATTTTTTAAACAATCGACTCGCTTTTTGTCGCACGTCTGCATAACTCCAATAAGATCAATAATTTCAAAACAAGACAATAATACTTTTCATATGAACTGAAAAGACCACAACAAGAGAGAAATTTCCAACAATTTTCAAGAATGAGGCAATAATTACAGAAATATTGTATTGTCTCGCTCTCGTTCAGCCCTAAATTTTAGGAGATCTTGAACAAAGTGCGTATTATGACCTTCTTAATCCGGGTTCTCCAGGAAATAACAGTTCACCGGGTATTAAAACCGGGCCTTTGCTCCCAATTATTCTCTTCACGCTCGCGTCTTAGAAAGCGATAAAAGGAACTTTCCCCCGAGCTGGTTTTAATTAACAAAAAACACAGATTTCGGCGATAATAAAAATTAGTAATGAACACGCTCTTATTCTCTTTCTCTCTCTATCTTCCCGGCTCAACCGCCTTGAAAATGACTATTAAACAAAACTTCTTAAAAGCTTATAAAAGTTCGTTCGCTCTCTCGCGCCTTAGTCCTTCCGCAAATTAAAAATTGTTCGCAACTCGTCTCGCCTTCGCGCGCGCGCGCCACGAAAAAGGGAGCGAGCGAGAGAGAGAGAGGTACACACCTTGGGACAAAGGCTCTGCAGCGGGAGAGAAAGACGACGAGGAATTTGATGAAGTTGAGGCTCTGATTATGCGCGACGCCCGTTCTCTCTCTCTCAATCCCAGTGGGAAAGAAGCATTTCCCTCAACGAGGCCAAAGTTTTTAGCGAAACTTTGGATTTGAATTACAAAAACCTACAGTACGTCTCTCGAAAAGAAGCCACGCCACGCTGGGGTTGGAAAATCAATGCCGAAACAAAAAAAAAAGAGGAGGAAACGTGGGAAAAAAAGCTATAGAGCGCGCTTGCGCTTCATCTCTTATATACAATAGAGAGACAGTAGTGCACGCGCGCGCGGTGTGTATATTCGGGACATAAATTTCAAAAGTCGATCTCTCTCTCTTTCCTCCCCGTGCGCGCGTGGAAAATCCCGGGTACGACGAAAATCCCTCGCTGAAAGCGCGCGGAGACTTTTCGCATCCGGCGAGGGGATGGGGAAAGCTCTGCGACTAGCCGTAGCGCCGATTTGCACGATCGTCATATTTCATAGAACGAGGCAGAGGCCAGATATGCGAAACCCGACGACCATTTTTTTTTTTTTTGTTACTTTGTGTGTGGATAGTGGATGGCAGCAGCGCATGGCTATTTCTAGAGCGAGATCGTGTCGCGCTCGTTTAGAGTAGTTAATCATTTCGGCGGATTGAAATTGAATGGAAAAATTATTTTTATGATGGGTGGAGGTTTCGATATTGAATTGTGGAAGTGTATATTTTCGGTGAGGTTGTTGATAAGAAGTGACGGTTGTAGTAGTAGTAGTAGTAATGGGAAATAAAGGAATGTTGAAATGTTTTGCGTGTATAAGGTTTGTCGGATGGAAATGAATCTTTTCTGATGGATATTGGCTTTATGTTAGGTAAAGAATTTGAATTTATGATTTACGCAAGGGTTTAATAATAAAATAAATATTGTTGTGTCCGAGAAACCGATATTTTGAATATTGAATTGGAATTATTTAAAAGTTAGTCACACAAAAAGACATATTATTCACGTTTAAAAATATATACGTATTCAGTATTCAAATTATTTGTTCAGAGCAAAGGAATATTTAACTTTCAAATGTAAATTACAAGCATTTCTCGCTCCACGAATGAATTACGACATTTTTAGAAACATAAACGACGGCACATGATATGATCTAATTAAAGTACGTTAAACATACTCTAATTAGGCGTAATTGTTTTCCCGAAACCTGAGTCAGACATGCCAGGGAGAGAGAGAGAAAGCGCAAGCGAGCAATGAATAATCCGTTTGATCCTGGCAACATCATCGCGCTGGCGCGCGCATCGCTACGAAAATTGGCGTCGGTATGTTGGCTGTGTTGCGGTCTTACAATTAGTAGCATTCATGTATACCGCGCACGCAACAGCTGCATTTGATTTCATTGGAATACATTGAAGACGAACAGCGCGTGCGTTCCCCTCGCTCGATTTCGCTAATAATGCGCTGCCGCCAGCCCGCGGATGTTTGCTAATAAACGCAATTGCAGACTTGTTAATCAGTCCAAAAAGTTGAATAATCCTTTGCCAGCTGCTATAATAATGGCTTGTTTTCATTAACTTCGGTGTAGTGATTTCAATCATTTTTTCGTATTTTATCGCATTATTTTTTTAAATAAACACATGGAATTAATTATATTTGTAGTTTTATTAGTTTTCTTATAATTTGTGATTTGGAAAAAATTGATAAAGTTATCGTTTCATAACTTATAAAAAAATATAGGGAAATTCTGGAGTAATTGCACAGATTATGCTAGGCAGTTTTAATTAATAAGTTTATATAATATATATCCTGAAAGCTTCAGCTATGCGTACGTAGCTTTTATAATATTAACATAATCTTTCTTTAATATTCAATCAGACCCAGGTTCCCACGTTAGCTGTGTAAGGTGATCTCTTATACGACTATTATAAAATGATCAATAATTCAAACTTAAGAATAATGTATTTTAAACAATATTTATTATTAAAGCACGAGTCTCTGAAAGCTTATATAAACTTATAAAATATTAGTTTCCATATAATTTTGCAAGAAAATCAATCACGGTTTTATTCTACTAACATATATAAGATAGAGCATATTGTGCAGTAAAGTAAAAGATTTACTCTCATTAGTAAACGTCGAATATTCTTATTCTAAAAAGTGTTTTACACAACAATCAAATGCTTATCAGTACTTCTTCACTTAAAAACTAATAGGTAAATAACCCAAAGACCGCGTCTCTCAACAAATTTGCCTTATCGTTCGCTATGCAAAGCAATGCGATAACAAAAGCTTTCACACCTCTCTCTCTCTTCGAAATCCAGAAACACAAGGCTCTCTTAAAACAAAGTGCTTCCGCGAAAACGCATCTCTGCGCGCGAACTGAGAAAGTTTCTTCTCGAGATACTATCGCGCTCGCGCGCGCGCGTCTCTCTAATTGAAATTAAATGAAACTCGTTGCTTAAGATATCGCATCGTGCTCGCGCGAAATCCTCGGATCGCTTCGCGCGCGCTGAAAATTCATTAATTGAAAAAGTAGCGTTAATCTCTCTCTATTTCTTGACCCGCGAGCGACGATAATTAACCTCTTTCGCGTTAACTTTTCGTTGACTGCGTGTTTATGCCAAAACGGAGGCCACTTTGCGACTATATATCCACCAATGCGACGAGGGTAGCTTTGCTCCTTGAATTTTTGTTAATTTAGAAAGAGTAGCAATTATAGCGACAGGTGAGAGAAATTATTTAATAATTTCGATGTTATGAAGAACGAGAGTATGTTTATTAAATATGATTTTCTTAATGATTAATTTTAGTATGCGATATTTTTCATACTAAAGCAAGTAGCTCGAAATGTTCAAGACTCCGAGGACTATAAGAATGTTAAATATCCTTTACGATAAAGCAAAAAAAAAGGTAAAAAATAAACGCGGGCAGGAAATAAAAAATTAGCGGAGATGCAGATGCAAAAGTTTGAAGTGATTATATTAAACAAAAAAGTTTTTAAAAGCTTATAAAAGTTCGCACTTCCGCGCGCGTCCTTCTGCAAATTAAAAATTGTTCCTGACCCGCTTCCATGAGATAAACTTCCCGACAAAGAAAAATGAAGAAGAGAGAGAGAGAGAGATCTTTCCACGAAGTTGAACTCTGATTACGCATCTTCCTGTTTGCCATCTTATCACTGGGCGCTCTTTAATCTTATTAGCACGAAACTAAGTTTAATGACCCAGATAACCAAAAGAGAAAACACACACCGAGAGAAGTTTATACGCAGACTAAAATACTTGCCGTTATCAAATAGTTCGTTATAACTATCGACTCAAAGATAAAATATAACTTCCTCCTTCAGCAATCTATTCGTACACATTTAAATATCGAGGTATACACACACTTGCGACCCTTTTACACCTAATTTACAACATCCCGCTTAAAATCCGCCTCTCCCACCTTATAATGTCATTACATACTTTTCCTCCACGCCCAATTAAACAATTCCACTTCACCGAACCTACACACATATCGATCCCATAAACATAAGGCGATAAGCGCGCCGCGTCGCAACGCGAGGGAACAATAAGAAACTCGACTTTACAGCTGCCCGGCGCGTAATTCGCGGCGGCAAAAACGTTCCTCTCGACGGTATACACATGCCGAGCATATAAACAAGCGCGTGCGCGGGTGGGTGGAAAAATCCGCGGCCGGGGACGATCGCGCGTTAGGTGTTCAATTTATGCCCGTTATTGCGAACGAGCGAGTATGTGTGTGTGTATATATAGGATACCTACTTCCTCGCAGCTTGCAATTTACGCCGAGCGCGTGTATAGTGCGGAAGCGAGTTGTTTATGTTCAATCGGAAGAGGCGAGGTGCGCGGGGAAAAAGATTAATCTGGGGCGCTGTGTGCGCTAGCTGCTGTGAGAGGTCGATGAAAGTCGGGGGAGAATGGGATCGGCTGGTGATAAGGTTTTTTAATTTGGCCGATTCTTCGCGAGGGATGAGAAAGGGAAGTCGTTAGTTAATTACGGGAGTGCGGAGGGTTTGTTTGGTGATAATTTATCTTGTAACGGTGCGGTTGCTGTTATCGAATGATATTCGTGGTAACGAGTATAAGTTTTTTCTTTTTAATGCAATTTTTAATGTTTTTATAATACTAATATTTGATTATAGAATTAATAAGTAAAAGTATTTGTGTAGGATAGGTTTACACGTCATTTATTTGCCGATTTGATCTAGATATTATTAGAGTTTGAATGAATAGTGGAATGCAAATATAAAATATACGCTAACTTGTGGGACCTGTGAGCGCTTGAATATTAAGTCTTGCACGCAGTACGTGTAGAATACACAATTTATGCAAAATTTAAACGAAAAATTCAATATTTGATAAACTGAAATTCGTACACTTCCACCGCGATAGCTTGACTTTCTGACATTTCCTTACACCACCGAGAGAGAGTAAATTCATATAAAGAAGTAAATTTAAATACACTCATACACTCGACATCGCTCCGATATCAATAGGTTACACGAACTTACATTTAGCAACCAGCACCATCGTCCTGAAATCTATACAAACAGCGCGTGCAGCATATCATTTTTATACACCTTGAAGCATCAAATTTTCCTAATCCGCGCGAATAAATGAATAGCAAGTGCGAAAAAGCTCTCCACTCTTATTTCCTCCATAACGCACGCACAAGGCAGATAGAAAGACGAAGGTAGGAGAAAAAATTAATTCAGCACGAGAGGCGAGCAATTTAACGCGCGAACGCAGAATTTTTAAAACGGATGAATTTTTTCCCGTCGATTGCACCACATCCCACCTCTACCCCCTCTTACCCCGTCGTACTCGATGAATCTCATTCGCACCGAAAAACAGCGCGCTCACGGTGCCCGGGAAAATAAGGATACAAGTCCTGCATAATGCATGAAGAAGCGGGTGGCAGAGAGAGAAGGGAGAGGAGTGAGAGGGCAACGCGAAAATGCTCATCGACTCGGGTGAAATTTAAGGCGCCGAGGCGAGAGAGAGAGAGAGAGAAGGATGAAAACTCAATATTTATCACTTTGCTCCATTAATTTTCGGGGTAAATATATCATCGCGGAGAGGAGCGATGTAGCGCGAAGAGAGTGCTGGTACGTGTATAAGGGAAAATTTGTAGTGGTACTTCGGTGAGAGAAGGAGGAAAACAGTTTGTTTTCAATGAATGCTCGCGGTGCGTGAAATCGCTGGTTTATACGGGCTCTTTGTGCCTTATTTTTTGAGCCATGATATTTCAATTATTATATATACTTTTGATAAGTGAAAAAAGATAAATGTATTGTTGTTGGGAACTTTGGCTTTGATTTGGGATGAATTTTTATTGAAACGTGTAATTTAATTACCCTAACCTTAAAAAAAATACACATTGCGTAGGTGTAGATAAGTTGACATACTATTAATAACTTATTACTATTAATAATTTATTGTATGCGCGGTATTGAACTGTGGTTCAGTAGTCACAGACACTGTGTAGAGTGACTCTACACAATGTCGTCATTCTACACAGTATCTATGACGTCTGTGCCACCGTGTTTACAATAAGTTATAATAGTGTGTCAACTTATCCTGGGGTCGATGCACCAGTCAGTGTCCAGACACCAGTGAATGACCATTTTTTTAAAAAGTTGGATAAAGTATATTTTTATTACTCATGGATATACCAAACTGCTCCCCCTGTCTCAAAAGTCCGAAAATGTAGATTTTCATTTATTTAATATTTTGAGAATATTTTATTGAAGCAATTGAAAATATCACGTGACCTGGCCATTCATTGGCCTTAAATGGTTATTTATTGGTGCAGTCACCATATATACCTGTACAACACGTATTCCACTCTCCCCAGGCTTTTTATAGCGATTGTTTTTCTTTAAAAATAGGTTGAAAATTTGTAAGCAATACCAAGAAAACCAATCGTATAAATGTTCTACTATATACAACACATCTATTTTTCATAAACCAACTTCTTATTCTATTATATACATTATTACTAACGCACTACTATATTATGTACATTATTACAAATGTACTACTATATTATATGTACATTTCTAACAACGTTATATAAATGATTCAATAATTATATAATTCAACCCGTTTTCAAGCCAAACCTAAATATCTCTACCACGTTCCCGTGTTCAAACTCATCGTTAAATAATGACGCGCATTATCAAGAATTCCTTATGCTCCCGGCCCCACGCCGAAAATCGTTATTTCCACGAGTTCTACAACAATAACCATTCCCAACAATACCCCAATTCCTCGCCATTATCATTACACCCATACTCCGGCCTTAAACTCTCCCTCTGCCGCTCGTCTCCTTAAAAAATTAAGTCGTCCCATCCGCTCGCTCCCTCTACATCTATATACCTATACCTACACCTCCTCCTTCACGCGCGGGTGCGAAACTCGCAACAGCCATCCGGCGAAACGAGAGCATTACCTCTCTCTTTTGCTCCTTATGCCACCACCTCTCTCACCAGTTGTCGAAAACCATTACATCCTCGCTCGCAAACAAGGGGAGCGCGACGCTAACGTCAGCTATATATACGTCGCCTGCTGTATACTCCCTCTTTGCATAATTGCCGATTATGACGACGACGCAGGCGTGCGTGTAAGTGAGTGAGTGTGTATGCGTTTGACGGGTATAGGAGAGAGAGAGAAACGGGCGCATTATGCGCGACCTTGCCTCGAGCGAATCAAATGCAGAGAGAGAGATGGACAAGGGGCGATAAGACGGCACCGCGCGTCTGTGCGTGAATTATGAGCTGGTGGTGGGAAAAAGAGAGAGCGAGGCGAGGTGCGAATTAGTGTAAGCGGAGGTGTAGAGCGTGTAGCGTAATTTGTATAAGGGGGAGAGTTTCGTTTTTATTGGGGATGCACTCACGAGGGACATACGGATGGGTTCTCCTTCTTCTTCGTGTATTAGCATATACACACGATGGAGTACATAGTGCCGGGAATAGGCGTGCGAGCGAGCGGCTGCAATTAAATGGTGATTAGGTCCGTTGCGCGCTTTTTGTTGCCGCTTTTGTTTCTGCGCGTAATAGCTGTGCTACGTGTATGAAGATGAAATGCAGAAAGAAGTGTAAGTAGTGTTTTACGAAACGATGGGAGAGACGGTCGAGTTAAAATCGAGTATTGATGATGCGGTCGAATAAATCGTTAAAGGGGTACTTTATAATCGTATATGAATATTTTATCCTTGTATATCCGATGATATATATTATAGCGTTCGTTTCATATTTATAATAGAAACACAACCCTTAAATCACGAAAGGGGTACTTTGAATATTTTATCCCTATATATTCAATAATAATATACTAAGGTTAATTACATATTTATAATGAAAACACAAACCTTAAATCTCAACAGGAAAAATTTTTCTTTGATATAGTCTTTATTACTGTTTTGTTATTCGTGAAAAATTTAACCCCCAATTACAAAATTTTACTTATATAAGGTATTTTTAATATCTGAAACGCCGTATATAGAGTTGTTATCTAAACGTTTGTATAACAATATAATCCAAACGATTAGACTTCTTTTTTTTTGTTACCGTAGACGAATTATATTTACATGCAAATGTCGAAAAGTTAATCATCATTAAAAATATTTCTTCACCGCTGCCGGGCTCCCCATCAGCCAAAGAATGTCGTACACCAGCAGCAGCAGCAGCGCGGCTATAACTCAGGGACGGGGGTACAGTGGTGGGCAGAATAGGTGGCCGCATCACGTTCCAAATATTTCGGCTATGTAAATCACGTCCGCGCGTTTACATGCAAATTAAACGCCGCTACCTCCCCCGCTAATCGAGTTTTGACTGTTCCGAATCATTGTCTCTCTCCCTCTCTCTCTGCCGAAGTATAACGCACTTCCCCCGTTCCATCTTCTTTCGAACCAGTATACCTCTCGACTTCTCCCGTGCGAATAATTCAAGCCTCCTCGTCGCGCGAGCACAGAACGGATATAACGAGAGCTTATGTAGCGCACGCGCGTATTAGCGCAAGACACGTCCTCTCTCCCTTCCCCCATAGCAAACCGGAAACTGAAGATGGCACGTGTAGGTATATACAGCGAGGAGTCGCCGGGGCGAAGCAATGGAGGGAAGAGAAACAGGGTCAACCGTACGTACATGCTGCTTTCCGCAATGTTCTAAGGGCAGGGGTATACTTGGGCGACCCGTCGTCTTTCAGGACGCGCGCTCGCGACACACAACAAATGCGCCCTAACCCCGCGAACTAGGGTCGCATTGCGACGTTGCACTTTGCACGTGTATGTATGTATATGTGTGGTCGTGTTTCCGGGAGAGGGGCGGGGTGTACACGCGGCCTCTCTGTGTGTAACGAAGTAAGCGTCGTCCGCGGGAGAATGGGATTTGCATTCGGGGAGTAGTGCACGCTCGCTCTCTCTTGGATCAATGGCCGGGGGTGCGAACGGATTCTTCGGGGAGGCGTTAGCTCCCCCCCCTTGGTGTCGTGTGTTCTGGGCAGTGCAGCGAGCTATCGGGAGCGCGTGTTTTGTGCTATAGGATGGATGTGTAAGGGTGGTGGTGCTTTTGGCGGAAAGAAGAGTGCGGTGATTTGGCTGAAAGGGTAAGAGGTGGGCGTGATTTTTGAGGGGGTGTGGTGAAAAGTTAATGATTTCGGTTTAGTTGTTTGAGTAACTGAATTCATTGAATTTTATGATAGTTTGTAAAATATGTACAATGTGGCGAAGTGATTTTATTGTAACTTGTAATGTACTCTCTAAAAATGAATGTATGTGAAAAGTCGTTCATTGGTGCGAAAAAACTTTAGTGAGTATTCATTTTGTTACGCGGTGAAAATTTGATTTCACCTTTTTCAAGAAGTGATTATTCACTCAAGAATTAGTCAATTTTTTCATTTACTATCAAAATCTAAACGCACGTACTATTTTCTTTTTGGGATTATGAATATAATTTTTCATTATATTATCTATCATATCAAATAATTTTTCGAAACAAAAAATTAATCTTTTCCTAATATTTTGATTTAATTATTTAGTTTAAATAGTTAAGAATAAAGATTCAATTTAAAAAATTCAAATGTAGCGGATCAATCTTTAAATGCTTCACAACATCCGGCTATCATTCTTTTAAGAGTGGATTCGCACCAGTGAACGATTTTTCACGTATTCATTTTTAAAGAGTATAGTTAAAAATAATATTTTAGACGAGATTTCTGTACTCGAAATATCCTTTATTATTTATTCAAGATCTTTTAACATTCTTGAATGACGTACCGGAATACAGATGAATCTTATATGACCCACTTTCGCGGCTGACAAGATTAAATGTATGAAACGTTTTAAAATAACTATATATCGGTACTCTCTAAAGGTAAAATAGTGGAAAATCCACTATCTAAGAATTAAAACTCGTGCACTGCTGAAATAGTAACTATGCACTTCGAAATAGTGGGCATCTACTATTTTCGTAGTGTTATATTAACTTTTCTAAAATATCGAAAAGTAACTATTTGAAAAAGTTAATGTACATTATTAGAGCAGTGACTGTCTACTATTTCGGAGTGCATAGTCACAGTGCACAAGTTTTAACTCTTAGGTACTGGATCTTCCACTATTTTACATTTCGAGAGTAAGACGTAAGTAGTTTCTCTACTAGAATGCATTATAAAATACATATGTTCGACGACCATCAGAATCCATTTCTAATGTTACATAACAACGTATCGCTTTAATATACAATATAAAATATTGAATAAAATACCAGGGGGGTTAAAAAATAAGTCGACACCTATAACGTACTAACCCTCGCCACTTATAACCCTCCTATACACGCACTCTAAACAAATCCCCTCCCCCTCCATCTCCAGATAAAATTTCAGCTCTCCCCCGCCGCCATAATCGCGTCTCCACGCGCAAAAAGCCAATTTCCCCCCGTCTCAGATCCCCGATTCTGATACACCAACCACAACCTCGCGTATAACGCGCGCAGAGAGAGAGAGCACCGTCCTCGTCGTCGTTGCAACGGCGCAGGCAGCGCACCATACGCGTGCGAGCGCTTGAATTATTGCGATAGTTCGCGAGCTGGGATCCTCCCCTAGGATGCGCTCCAGAGGGCGCATTACTTTTCGAATTAGCCCCGCAGCGCAGCTACTGCACTCTGCCTTATCGGGCCTGGGATTAAGCCAGGCCGCGTATAAAAACGACGGAGAGAGAGAGCGTGCAGTAAGAAGGATAATTGCGAATGGAACAAGAGGGACGTGTCGCCTACCCGCGTTGTTTCTTTTTTTTTTCGGGGGTTGCGCGCGAGAGTTGATGAAAAATTTATCTCGCAGGGAGGAAATTATGTCGAGAGGGTGGAGGGGGAGATAATTAAGATGCGGATGAGGGAGGAGAAAAAAAAGGTGAGCGAGGGGTTGCGTTTCTTTGGTCGGTGTAATTTGCGTTTTTCGTGGGGGAGGTGAGGAGATAGGGTTGTCTCTCTTTTTTCCTTTTTATTTTCGCGGCTGATTAGGTGATTGCCGGGTATGCGCGTGTGTGCGTGCATGATTTATGCGCGATGAGTGGCTTTAGGATATATCGCGTCGTAATATGTAATTTAGCCTCATTAGGCATGTTATTTAGGAGCGGTTGCATACATATACGCGGGAATATTGCACGACCGACGTTATATTATGATACAGCATTAATTATGATAAAAATCAAAGCTATTAATGTCGCCGTGTATGCGTATTATTGTGTGTCAAATATGTTGGAGTGTAGAGTTGGATTTACGCTCGTTACGTGGACTGATTTATTATGGTTGTTATTACGGTGGAATAAAATTGAACGGTTTAATAAATACTTATCTAAATTTGAAAATTATAGTAAGTGGGGGCGAGATAGGATAATGTGATTAGGTTAGCATATATTTAAGTAAATCCATGATATTTTTGATAAGTTTAAGACAACTTTTTCGATTGTTCATTCATGTGAATGAAAGGATTGACATTTCCAAATATAGTTTATTATTACTTATTCAAACTTTATTGAAGGAAGTAATTTGATTATATCTCGGTTTATTTCGGTACTTTCGAAATCAAATTTTAAACAGTTATACTTTATAATAAAAGAAAAGTAAAGAATAGTGCTGAGAAACATATAAATCATTCAATAATATGATTGACGGTGACGACAATAGAACGATATAATAATATTTCTAAAAATAAAATTATACCGGGTCAGTATTACAGACTCTCAATAAAAAAAATTATACATTTGCTCAACGATCACGTTACGAAATATTCATTCCTCGACTACCCATAAATTCAACCTTCATAGGAAAATTAAACAACCAGCTCACATTTCTAAAAAAAAACTCTCCAGTTCCTCGCTTACAATCCTTTTTACCTCGATGAACCAATGAGTATAAAGAACGTTCTCTCCTGCTGGCTTAGCCGTCCCGTGATCAGCGGTACAAAGTAGCCATCCCTCGAGAGGGGAGGGATAGTATGTGTGTACCAAATGCGAGGCACGAATGCCGTGGGTGGAGAAAAAGGAAAGGCTAGTTAAACTCACCTGCTCGGGAGACTCGGTGATGAAGGAGTGGCAGTACTGGATGCTGAAGTGCGCCCTGGGCTCGCGGGCCAGGAAGCTGAATTGGCCGTAGCGGGGCTCACAGGTGGCGTACGAGATGCGCCTCAACGCGTGGGCCATTTGCACCCGCTGGAACAGAGAAAATTGGTTGGTGGTTAGCGATTGAGACATGTCGTTAGGCTCGCTTGTGGTTGGATGTTGTATTTTTAAAGTAAATTTTTTAACATGTTTTAATTGTGGTTATTACGAAGTATCTTAATTTAAGCTTAAAATTAAATTGAAATAATAACACGTAATTTGGAATGTAAATTTTAATATAATTTTATCTTTGATAACACCAAAGGTATTATCAATTCACTGGGTGTAAACTACTTTTGTAAATTTCGACATAAAGGTATTTTAAGTTCGAGTTCACTTTAGTAATTAAAAATAATTACTCAGATGGAAAATAAGGTAGGTGGTAAAAATAAAAATGTAATATAGTCGAATTGAATTTGACTAAAAATACAACTAAAAATAATATATAATCCGTTTATTTTAGAAAATTATAATGAGTTTTAATTCAAATTATATTTGCTTAAAAGGATTGCCAGCTCTGAATTTAGAAACTTTATCCAGTAACGGAACTTATTTTTAGAACCCCGTTTCCGTCTACATTACCTTATACCCCACAGTCCAAGCGTATATATATCTGGCAAAAAAAGAAGTCTTATCAACCCGCAAAAAAATACAATGCCACACCGGGGTGAAACATTTCAAGAAACATTCGCACTATCCGGTAT
>UXGD01005977.1:0-13353 GCA_900474315.1 Torymus auratus
GTGTGCACCAAGGACTAAGTGGGCTTTTTGACCTCGTGTGGTTGCAGTACTCGTCTTCGGCTCGCAAAACGCACTCGTCTTCAGCTCGTGCATGCTCGCCTTCGACTCGTACTGCGAACTCCACACTCGGTCTAAAAAAGCCCACTTTTTGTCTTTGGTACACAATATACTATTACATTCTGGAAGAGATAAGAATGAATATTGATGAAACCAAAAAGTGAAACTAGGCTGAGATTGATACAACTGCACGAGTATTATCTTTATCTAAAAATATATATTTAAGGAAGATCAGCATAAATAACGTTTAAATTGCAGTTATATTCGAAACTTACCTCATTCTTGTACATTCTCGGTGCACGTCATTTGTTTAAAATTTCATTTACAATATATAGCGTACAGTTAGCCTAAATGAAAACGATAGTCTATATTTTTGAATCTAAATACCATTCTATCAATTTTTATTATTTATACAAAAAAATTACCCCGTCACATGAAGCATCTGATACATTGCAAATAAAGTACATAGAAAAAATTCTAGATGAAAATGTGTTTAATGATAATGTGAATGCGTAAATATCTTCCTTTTGCGAGTAATCTCCAAACATTATTAAAAAATGAAGTAACATATACAGATCAATAATAATTTGTATAAAAATCGCCGTAAATAATAATAAATATGGCACGTTGAAAAATTCGATAAATTTTTCAAGTAAATTTGTTAAATCTCTATGAAATTGACCTATGGTCTTTAGCCTTTTAAAAAAACATTTATATCCTTGTTCAAAATTTTCATAGAAAACGTTTTATTCATTATTTTATTAAGTTCCCGATATTTAGTTCGCAGATACAACATGATCTCTATACAAGTTCATATAAATATATAATTTATGGTTTGAAAAACGCTAAAAAGAGACCAAATAGCATCTTCTGCAGCAGGACCGAAATAAATTTATTGACTTATGTTTTCGCTGAGTAGTGTGACAAGAAAGTAAATGTAAAGAATATAAAATTTAAATTGTTGAAATATTTTCGATAATGTTTTTTTCTTATCTGTAGAAACTAAATAAAAATTTATTAAATTTTCCTCATTACGTTGAAAAGAATCAAATATATATTTTAATTTTTGTTGACGGAATCCTAGAATAAACCAAAACACATTAACACTGCTATATTTAATTGATATTTGTTTATATATTGATATAATTTATAATTGCAAACGTATCAATCATAATTCCTAAATGGGTTTCTTGTGGATATTGTAACTTTAATCGATTGCATATGACCGTCATATAACAAGACATATAAAATGCAATAAGAAAAACATTATGCATAGTTCCGAATCTTTATAATCTCCAATTCCATTGTTTGTCGTAACTTTAAGGACACATACCAGTAATTTTTCCATAATAATAAACAGTCATTAAAAATAAGAAGTTTGTTGGCATTTTTTTCATCCTATAAAGAAAACTAAATGATGTTAAATTTTTATGCGGTAAAATAAAGTGGTATGAATATCCAATTATAAATTCAGCTTAATTGCAGAGAACTGGAACATCTAAATTATTTTTTTTTAGCTGATAAAATTGTTCGTGGATTAATTATTAGCAGTGCACCCTTTTGCAAGTGCTTCGTGGAGAGGCTATTCTCTTATTGAATAAGTTAATACCATAATCTTCGTTAATTTTTCTCTTCTCGAAATAAAAAGGAGATAAGGCAATAGAATTTACTATTTAGTCTAGTACTGTAACTAGTGAACTCCCTACTAACTTGTTTTAAATAAGCAAATACTCTCTTTCTAAAACATATTGATTGTTATTTTTTATTACCTTGTTTTCTCTCATGAAAATTTATTATATAACTATTTTTAATAATTATTTATAAAGGACTTTATGGCTCGTATTATTATAATAAATATAGTAATTATCAAACAATATCAAGGAAATTACGATTTGGAAAAATCGGACATTCCTACAGAGAAAAAATATTCATTTAAAATTCATGATAAATGTGAGTTTCAGATATAATTTATAAGAGCTTTTTTAAGAAGTATTATTAAATCCATTACAGTAATGTCAATTTTCTTAATTTCACTTATAATTTAAAGACTTTCTTCACTGCTGGCATTATGAAATTGGATTTTATATAATTAATTGAAAGAAAATATTTTGTTAACTCCTGGCAAACGTAATGTTAGTTCATTGATTTCTTCATAGAAAAATAATTATGTACTATTGAATCTATTTGCACATTGTGCATCTTGGCCAATAAAGAAAATATTAAAACTACATTCTGCATTTTTAGCAAGTAATTCGCTTACCAGAGCGGAAATAAAATCAGTCCCGCCTTACTTGAAATCAGGCCTTGATCAAGCTTCTTGAAGGCCAATCAGAATGGTGACGCTTTATTTATCAATGCTTGAATTAACAAGTTATATTTCCCTGACAACCGATTTAATTATACACTTTATAACCTCATTATTTACAATAATTAATTATCGTTGTTTACATAATATTATTACGTCTTCAAAAGTACAGAATTAAATGTTATTTTTCAAATTGAAAGTTTTACTGCCTGAAAAAACGATGAGATTATATTTATCGGGGTAGTCGATAACGATGTCTAGCTGGTGCGCTGCGTATTATTTTGCCTTTAGGGGTTGGAAATCATCGAATACATTATCTAGGTGTTCTGGGTGACCGGTAACGATGTCTAATGTAAGTGGGCTCTCCGTAGTTTTTGTGTCTATATATCAGGACGCATCTAATACGTGATCCAGATGTTCAGGGTAGATTGTGCGCTCCGTAGTTTTTTTTTCTGTATGTTTTGGAACGCATCAAACGCGTGGTCTAAATCTTTGGGGTGGCTGATCATGGAATATATAAGTGATGAACTCCGTGCTTTTTGGCTCTAGGTGTTCGAACGCATCGAAAACATGGTATAGACGATGAAAACTACGGAACGCATCACCTAGATACATTGATACATTGAATGCATTCTGACACCTAGACGAAACAAATTACGAAAAGCACTACCTAACCAATTTATCGGCTATCCCGAGCAATTCCCGCTATACTACTACATCCGCTCATTCAAATATCATTGCAACTGTTACAATGTCGACGTTTTTAATATATGTGAATGATTGTTATGACGATTTAGATTATTGTTTGAATAAATAAAACTGAAAGAATATCGATTGCTTAATTTATAGTAAGGACCGTTTTCTCAGTATTGTAATACAGTATATTACACACCTGGGGAGTAAAAGTAAAGAATGTGCCAGATGGCATGTAAAATGACAAACATGCGATCTGTGGCATTCTTTATTAGCTCTCATGGTGCATATACGATTTTTTTGCCAAGCGAGGCCGAAAATGCAACATTCGCGATCGGGCTCCGGGAGCGTAAGTGGTACTTTCGACCCACTAGGCAAAAAAATATATTGTGTTGCAACGAGTTTAATTTGAATCTAATTATATCCTATCGAGGCTGAAAATAACGACGATTTATTGGATAACGTAATATTTTCGTAAACCTTGTGGCCAACTCGTTTCAAGCCCTTTGCAGATGTACTTACAGATAATTCGATATGTCTGAATTCATACATTATATTCAGCACGCATCGTATGTCGTCCATAGTTTGCATAGCAGAGTCTGCACATCTCCAAGTACAACTGCAGCCGAGCACAATTAACAGCTGCACGCGTACTCCAAGAACCCGCAACGATTTTCGACATAGATTGTTCGTTTCTGCTGAGCTCCGCGTTTTATCCTTGCTTTTATTTCCGATTCTGATAATTGAATTGTTAAAATGTAAAAAACTAAATTCCTTTATATACGTCTTGATTTGAGCTCAAGAATCGATCAGCACACTTTAGGTATTGGGATTAGGATTCAGTATAAGGAAGAATAAAAACAGCTACAGAAAAATCTAGTCTATACGTACTGTATTAAAAAAGGGCATTTTCTTTCAGTGTACTATCTTTAAAATCAATAGCTAGTGTTATGCAATATTTTACTAAACCAAAAAAGTCGTAAAACATATTAAGCAGATTTATGTATAAGTGTAACATAGAACTTTGTTAGGTATTATTTATAATTAAAAATTATTAAAAAAATATAATCTTTTTAAATTCCAAATGTATATCAGAAAATATCATTATCCTATCCTATCTTTAAAAAATGATGGATTTGTTATAATATCATTTTATTTGTGATTTGGTTGGTGGGAGTAATGGGTTGATAGAATACAAAAACAAAACTTGTGGCGCGTGACGCGCGCTTAGAGATGACTAGTTAACTACTAATAAATTAATTACTAATTAATTACAATAAATAAATCATTAACATAGTATTTTGACACGCTTATACTGGTAATAATAATTTAACGGCCTAATATAATTTCAAGAAGTATATAAAAAAAAGTTCACACCACTGCTGCTAGATGTTAGGTTGTTGGTGTAACTGTGCGAGCTAAAAATGTTGTTTTAGTAAATGAATTTTGCAGTAAATCAGCCATGTTTAAAGTTTTCCCAAAATTTATTCAAATAATGCACATTCATGTACAAAACGCGATTTTTCTTAGTTTGACATGTAAAATATATAAAATTTATAATTAATCAAAATATTTTAGAGGTATTTTTTTAAGTCAACAAAACTCAAATTTTTTTGATTTTCTAAAATCTAGTTTCCTTTGCTTTTTGAGTTCTATATGTTCTTAAAGAATAGGCACACATTTTTACCATAAAGTACTGAAAAAATTAAGTGGTAAAGATGATTTAGTTACATTTTTTAAGTAATCGAATTCAAGCTATTTATATAATAGCAATATGAATGGTAATTTTCGTAAAATTTGCACGGGCTATTATGATATTAGCACTTCTGAGATATATAATGCTTTTACAATAACTCATGAATTACTTGACAAAGAAGAGGAGGGTTATTGAAGACTTAACTCAAAACAAAACTTTTTTCTCAAGCTCATTGCCTTTCATTTATAAAATATAGCCCAGTATCATAAAAGTTAAATGTATGCGAAAATTACACATATATTCTTTATACACTATTAGCTACATTCAACGCGCTTCGCGCGTATTTTTTATCTATTGATTTTTTGTGTTTGAGGTTATGAACATGATCAAGTTAGTTTCAATTTAAAAGTTTGTTTGAGTTTAAATTTTACGAGAATAACGATAAAGTTTGATAAATAAAATAATGAAATTTTTCTTATCACTTTTTTAAGAGAGGAATATTTGTACATATTCCACCGATAAAACAGGGTTAGTGGTAAGGAAGGACTATTAAACCCTTCTAATCATTAGTGAAAAATTTTCGTCCATTTTTCCTATGTTAAGTTTTCATAAAAAAAATTGATGTACCGTTAATACAGTGTCATTCTGATGACCGCGATATTTACTTTTTACATGTGCGATGCCCATTTTTATATGCTTTATTGACTCAACATGCAGGACAAAAGTAGGATTTGATTCGCTTAATACTTCATTCCCTCATCTATAAAGAAAATAAAGTACTTTGCACGTGATTCTACGTATTTTAAACTCAAACTTCAGGTATGCATTTATAAAAAAATAACGTGAATATATATATTTTTTCAGTAAATTGAAGCATTCAGAGCTCGAATAAAAGCGTTACATTCAATTCGAGATTTATCGCGTTGGTTCATCTATATAGGATAGATAGATTCTCATAGAAAATGGATTATAAATGGATTGATCAGTGATGGAGTAGTTGCAATTAATTTGAGAATTGAAGTCTTTCCTATAAAAAATTTCTTTAATTTTAATCACTTGTCCCATATAATATCGAGTTAGTCTAAAACTTTTGAATATTGATGCTTACTTGATTTTTCACATTTTTCATAAGTGCATTGTAAAGAGAACTCTCTGTACACCGTCGAAGTTACTAATTAATGCCAAAGTTCTATACCGTAGCAAAGTTTTCATCGATTTTATGCAATATCCCAACTACATCAATAAGCTTTCTTATATTATTATCCAAGCTTTTCTCTTGTATTTCCTTCATGCTCGGACGTTAATGTCTTCCGCAACTCGACCTCTCGCGAAGTAGACTGAAATGGTTACTCTTTCCTATATATATTCCGAAACTCGAAAAACTAAAAGATTAAATTCAATCCCACGTTACCGCTCACCACCACCACTACCGCGGCTGAAAGCGTAGATTGCGAGAGACAATAGCCAATCTTCAAGTGACGCTGCAGGAAGCCCGGGAAGACAGCTCCTGCGCGGCTCTGAATCGTTTGCGCGCGAAGCTGCGGGAGCTGATGAAAGACGGGGAAAAAGGCGATCAGCAGGTGTCTTCCGCCGTGGAGAAATCAATAGAGAGCATGGTTGAACTTTCGAAAAGCTGCGACGAGTTCAGGCGGGAGAACGAGCGACTCCTCGCCGAGGTTGAAACTCTCAAGTAAGCCAGACCTACCTATACCGCCTCTGTACTTACATTAGATGAGATTTTGTTGCAACGGGCGCGCGCACAAAGACAGACAAAGGGGAAGAAAGGGAGGGAGAGGGAGACATCGAGAAATCGAGAAGCAGCAACAGAGAGATGTAAAACAATGGGAGCAATTCCGTAGGTTAATTAAAGACGGAATGAGCTGTATATAATTATCCGGAAATTTCGGAATATTATACCTGATATATCATCAATGTATCTCATTTCTCCACATAGATGCGAAATCAAGGACGAGGGACGCGTAAAGTCGGTCGAACTGCAGCGCGGCTCGAGCGAGATATCGGAGCTGTCCAGTCGCGTGAAAACCTGCGAGTCTCTCGTGGCGCAGATGAGCGCGCAGCTCGCCGAGCGCGACGCCGTCATCAACGAGCTGGAGAATAAATTGTACGCCGAGCGTCGAAACTCGGGCGAACTCGAGCGCGACCTGGATCAAATGGTCGTCAGCCGAAAGGCGCTCGAGGCCGAAATCGAGACGATGAAAGCCGAACTACGCGAGAAAGACGAAAAGGTATTTAAAGTGTATTTACGAAAGCGGGAGTGAGAGAGGCTTTATTAGAGAGGATGTTATTTGTCCTGGGACGTCAATTTAATAATATTAAATGTATATTATACATTTATTGCGCGGTGTATCTATTCGAGAAGATTGAAACAGAAGTGGAAAATATTTATATTGGTTTTTTAGGCACGACTGTTACTCGGGAGACTATTTTTAACAATCATATGTAGGGATGAAGGTATGTGTGTCATGAAGTTCCACGTTTATCGCCAACGAGATTCTGAATGATTGAGTTAGAATTATTACAGATTTATTGGCATATCGTAAATTGGGTTTCTACATTTCTATTCTATTTTATTATTGTAAAATTTGAAAATCGAATCATTTAAAATTCTCAATTTTCATTTTAATCTTATTCGATCGAACTTCCATCTAGATTACTATATATAAATCTTCCTACAATAATTTGGTATAACAACGTTGCCAATGATTAAGAAATAAGTTAATGATTAATAAAAGCATTTAAAAAATGATCAATAAAAAGTTTTTTGACTGACAGAAATTTGATTTCCCATGGAAATGTTGTTAACAAAACAATTGCATTTTTGTTAAATATCAGCTAAAAAACATCCAAAACGTCGTTTTCTGCACTTAAGTCATATAGATATTGATTTACGTAAATTAAATACAAATGTTGTAAATTTTATTCAAACAAAACTTTTCCCTATTCAACAATTTTTTTAGAGTCAATTCCTTGTAAGATATAGGCCTAAAAAAGATTTTAAACGATTATAAACACTGAAGGTAGTCGACTTACTTTAGTTAAAAACACATTATTGTAGAAAAAAATTGTTTTAATATTTTTTAATGTAACCGTTATTATGGCTGCATTATTTTATCAAATCTTTCCTTTTCTCCCTTAAAAAACTACTCAAGCGATCTCTTAATCGATAATTTACAAACTTTTATATTCCCTTTTAAAATTAAAAAAGAACACATACCTTACGGATCTTATAGCACATTTCAGCTTTTCAAAAAATGGTCAGTCTATTGTAGTCATAGGTTGTATATACATCATTGTTAACTGATTAATTGTTATAATAAATTATGTAATGCATAAAAATAGCGTTTTTAATGAAAGCTAAAATTTCTTAGTATTTGCTAACGGCCACTGCAATAACCACTAGGTTTTTGTTAAATCTTTATATATCTCACATCTGGTTACATTGTTAAATGGTATCGGACATTTTCGGGATGGAATCAAAAGATCTAATGAGTTTTCGGCGATTTTTACTCGTTATAATATTATGAGGCTTTTTTGCCCGGCGGCCGTCGCAGATCTTCTTTCTTAGGATTCCAGTCATCCTGGCCTCTTTTAATATCGTGCCCTCGCTCGCTTCGGGCAGATTGTTTTTTTATATCCTTGTCCTCCATATCCATAACATCTTAGTTGTATGGTGTATTGACGAAAGGGTCTTTGTCTTCTCTCCCAAAGTAGCAAATCTCTTGGTCACTCGAGTGACTGTGTAGACCGCCCACATACCCGAAGCTATCTTTTTTTTTCTGTCGACTCTGATGACCTGACTCTAATATGACTCTAGAGCCCCCTCTTCCCCGACTACTATAGGCATTACCAACTCTTCCATACGAAGATCTCAACGTTTTGGCATTGCAGTCTGTCTTCTGGTGAGATTTCGTAAAGCAGGCCCGGAACTCTGACTATCTTCGGATCTGAAGTCATTTCTACAGTCTTCAGATGTCTCCCGCGATTTATTGTAACGCGTGCTTGGGATAGCCTGGCTTCCAGCGCTTCCACTGTCGTTGTTAAATGCGGAATCTGTATATGCTATCTTAAGCGCAGCAATTATTTGATTGTTCTTTGGTGTTATTGATCGATAATTGTATGACGGTTCTCCTGCAGAGATTCATCGATCATCTTCTGGATTATGTAGCACCGGTAATTTTCGGAGATTTTTCAATATTATTACAATCTATATATTAGGCTATACGCACAACTTTAAGACACATTTTTTAGGCAGAAAATATAAATTTTTCACGCCGTGGGAAACTTGTAACGTCTAATCGGCAAACGTTCGCTCGTCCAATAGCCGACTGTCTGTCATAAATGCTTGCACAATAACGTACACAGGTGAAGCAGCTGCTGCGCGATTTGCGCCACTCTACGACAGTCGCCCTGGGCATGGGCGAGCTCGAGGCCGAGCTCGAGCGCGTGAGGCCAGAACTGCGCACCATGGAGGAGCAGAACGAGCAGCTGATGGACGAGCTGAGCAAGGCGCGTCAGGAGCTGTCCGAACGCAACGATCAGGTGATCAGACTACTCGAGGAGCGCAACAGCGCACGAACCGAGGTAGAGGCTGCCTTCGAGGAGGCGCGTCGACAGCTTCTCCTCCTGGACGAGCTAAGAAATCGCAACGCCGAGCTGGAAGCCGAGCTCGAGGTATATGCGTGCGCGGATATCGCTCTTATTCGTACCGTGTATTTTGATCGGGACTATTGTTGCTAAATCAAATTTCGAGACATTTAGAGTCTTGATGGAAACAGACCATCTTTTCTCGTGACTTTTGGAATGATTTTTCTTTCCATTTTTTTGTCTTTGCCGAAAAACATTAGTAAAATGGTTGAAAACTCTTCAAATTTGTGAAAGTAATATTTCGTTAGAAGTAAATATTTTTTACGCTTTTCAATGTAGTGGAGCAGAGTAAAAAGTGATCGATAAATAATAGTTACCTTTAAAATGATTGAAATAAAATAAAATGTTATGAAACGAGAAAATGGTAAAGCAAGAGTCCCAGTCGTGGAACAAAATCTAATATGAAATGAAAAACGTTATTACTCAAAAATAAATTAATAATTACAAAATATTTTAATTGATTTGAAAAAAAATCTTATTTCAGGCAAGTCATAGAGACGTATCCAGTTTTTATTAATATTATATAATTTAAACATTAAAACACATTTAGTAATAGTTGTCTGAAACATGTTTCATGCCGTAGATTTTATGAAAAAAACTGAAAACCTTCTTCAAATTCATTCCATAACTGGTACTTTCACCTCATCTCTCTCGGTCAATATATACTTATATATATACTTAATATGTTTAGTATATATATAATTAATACTAAATGCTTAAATATGATAGGTAACATTATTACTCGTACTTTTTTTAGAACTTATCAGAACTGGGCAGTTTGAAGGCTCAAATGGAGGACATGAAGATGGAGAACGAAAGAATGAAGAATGACAGCGAGAAATTGGACTACGAGCTGAAACGTTTGCAACTCGAGCATCAATCGCTGGCCGACGCCAACAATACATTGACAAACGAGCTGGACAGAGCGAGCGGAGACGTGACCAAATTAGCCAGTGAAAGCTCGCAGCTCGCGCTCGAACGAGACGAGCTGCGTCGCGACGTGGACAATCTGCAGCGCAAACTGCGAGTCGAGGCGCAGGCGTTCGAGGAGGCGCGCGCGGAGCTGGCCACGGTGACCGGTGAGCGGGACGAGCTGGCGGCGAGCCTGAGGCGGTGCGAGAGCGAGAGCAGCAAAGAGCGAGAGGAGCTGCTGAAGCGCTTGAAGAATCTGGAGAACGAGCTGACGAAGCTGCAGGCCGAGATGGACGGGCTGCGCGCGAGGGCGAGCGAGGCGAGCGAGTTGGCCGCGCGCGCGACGGACCTCGAGGAGCGCAACTACTCGTTGCGCGAGAAGAACGAGGAATTGACGAGCCGGCTGAATGGGCTGCATGCGGCTCTGGAGGAGGCGCGCGGTGGCCTGAGAGCTGCGCGGGCCGCTGAGGAGGCACGCGAGTTGGAGCTTCGAGCGTCGAGACAGCAGCTTGACGACTGCACGCGCGAGGCTGATGACTTGAGGCGAGTCTGCCCTCGTTTATCGCGAAGCCCTAATTCAATTGAAATTTATAAATATATAAGTAAACTACTCTCTAAATGTAAAATAGTGGAAAATCCACTATCTAAGAGTTGAAACTCGGGCACTGCTGGAATAGTGACTATGCGCTCCGAAATAGTGGGCCACCTACTATTTTAGTAGTGTATTATATTAACTTTTTTAAAGTAGCGAAATTTAACTATTTGAAAAAAAGTTAATGTACACTATTAGAGCAGTGACTGTCCATTATTTCGGAGTGCATAGTCACTATTTAAGCAGTGCACGAGTTTTATAGCTCTTAGGTTGTAAGCAAAATCAGTGTTTTGACACAGGGACTTGTGTCATTTTCATTATCGATGTAGTCGATAGTTAACAAGTATAACGGTTAGATTCTCTCTCATAGAGAGGCGATTAATGTCAGATTGAATTAACGTTTCGTTGGCTAGGTCTGCCAATCTCTTCAGGCTGTATACTTTATCAACAAAAATTGACGAATAAATATAAACTTATACTCGCGTGAATAAAAAACAATTTTAATACTTTAATAAATTAGTATATAGTATGTTACACGACACTACAGTACATAACGTAGAAGTAAACGCATTAATCAATGTTTACCAGTATTTATAGTATATAATAACAGAGTATTGGTGTATACGTTTACAAAACAAAACAGATACATGCAAAGCAGAACCAAGCGAAATATTCAATTTAATTTAAAAGTCTAACCAGAAGTGTGTTAGGGATCTGGATCACGGATTTGGCTCAATCTTTAGGATATATGTTTGGACGTACAAGCATGAAGAAAGCTACAATATTACATCCTAATGCTCCAAAAAACTCAAGTTATGGACATTCTTTGCTTTATTTTGGAAAAATCTTTTAAAACTGCCTCTTCTTAAAACAGTTACCATTTACTCTTACAAAGTCTCACAAAATATTTTAGAAAAAAAATAGAGAAAACGATCTTTCATTTGCTTTTTTCGGAATTAGAAAATATTAATTCCTTCCAAAGTTATGAAAGTAAGAATAAGTAAAATTCGCTGTCTCGAATTCATGCATATTTTGGTGCATTTTCGTTGATCAAGACTGATTTAAACTTTCATAACTTTGGAAAGAATTAATATTTTCTAATTCCGAAAAAAGCAAATGAAAGATTGTTTTCTCTATTTTTTTCCTCTTATTATAATATTTTATGAGACTTTGCAAGAGTTAATGGTTACCGTTTTAAAAGATTTTTTTTTAAATAAAGCCAACAATATCCATAACTTGAGTTTTTTGGAGCGCTGGGGTCTAACTAATCTAATATTGCAGCTTTCTTCATGTTTTTACGTCCAAAAACATATTCGAATGTTTAAGCCAAATTCGTAATCCAGATCCGATTTTTTCGATGATATTCACCATTTAATAGACAGAATAATAGAATAAGTTTTTTCACAAATTTACATTAGCTTATTTACGAGTATTTAAAAGATATAAAAGTTGACCAATTTTTTTAGTTAGAAAATGGCTAGTCAGAGGCTTGCTATATTATGGCGAGGAGTGAGAGAGACAGAAAATCAAACATAAAAATCATTGTTTTCGTTTGTATCACCTGAAACAGTTATAAACCAATAAAATACCAATAATTCGTTTTTACTTTTTGGTTAGCTACCCTTTTTTAATATTTGATTTTAAATACATTATAAGATTATAGAGAACATTTATTAAAATCATTTTAAGGTTACCTTATCTCCATTATATATAGAATGTGACCTGAAAAATCGTTTCGTCACTACCCAGAAATTAAATATTTTTAGTAGCTATTTATTAACTTGACGTGAATCAAATTAAGGAAGATAATAGAATATGGAGCGGTGAATTAATAGGTCGAGAAATAACCAAACAAATAATGTATAAATCAAACCAAAGAACAAAAAGTTGCCTTGACGATACAGCTCGCGATTATTATTATAAATGAAACGCGAATATGCGAGGAAGGTAATCGCGGATTAATTCGGCTACGGACGTGCGAGATTCTCAAGCGAGCCACCTCGTAGCCTTCCACGTGGCCGAGTAGGTCCCTCGTGCCCTTAGCAGAGAATCTGCTCTGGGCGAGGACGGTCGGATGACTCCTCGTGCCGCTGGGCGAGCTCAGGTCGCCCTCAGCAGGAGTATAGGCGAGGGTGTTCGCAGGAGAGAACTGGCACGGAATGTGTGTTCAAGGAGGTCCGTCTCCTTCGTCTCGCGGCGAGCGAAACGTTTACGGAGCACGGGCATTGCGCGGCGGCTCTCGCAGGTGCGGCGCACGTCCCTCTCGCTGATTGGCTCACTAGCGGCGCGCGGCCGCAGAGACGGGAAATAGCCTCGCCTGTGAGCCTGCGAGCGGACGCTTAGCGCCACCGGGCCCGCGGCCGCCGACCGTGCTTCCGTGAAGCTTGCCGAGGCGCGCCAACGGTCGAGCTTCAGGGAAAAAGTCGAGCTCTA
>UXGD01005978.1:0-13351 GCA_900474315.1 Torymus auratus
GCCATAGCCATAGGGTGACAGCATTGCGAAAGAGGTTAGGAACGCGCATGTGCACTCGCTTGACTAGCTACCTACCGGTGGTACTCCCTTAAGAAACTAACACAAATTGTGTGTCAAATTTGCTTATTTAACACAAAATATTATTAATTATCTAAGGTATATTGTTCAGAATTCGTACAAATTCATGTAACGTTTTATTCGCGCACTCGCGCCACGCATGTCCGGCTGCTCCGGTTGCCACGTTTTTCTGCTCCGACTATAGTCTTGCGCTAGTTGCGACAATGTCCGCACGCCTCGGTCAAAAGTTGCTACTTTGTTTTGACCACGGGTTGTTTTTTATTGTATGAAACTTGATTGGATTGTTA
Source organism: Torymus auratus (assembly GCA_900474315.1). Lineage (NCBI taxonomy): Eukaryota > Metazoa > Arthropoda > Insecta > Hymenoptera > Torymidae > Torymus > Torymus auratus. The sequence continues at coordinate 366 of UXGD01005978.1, forward strand.
ACCTTGTTGTGTTTAATAACGTGAAAAAATAAAATAAAATAATGAAAACAATAGTCTTGTGCATGTTTATTCGCAACTCACACCTCCCCTTATACTCAACCGGCAAAGTAAAACGTAGGCGCGCGCACAAAAGATCTTATTGCCTGAACTCGTTAACTCTCTTGTACAATGGCGGTCGCCATCTAGTGGGTGATTCTCCAACTACACTCTAGCGATGCAAGAGCATGTGCGTAGTGATGATTCCCATATCGCTAACGGGGATTCACATATCATAAATCACTTTTGAATAACATCTTTTTTTAGTAACATAATATCATTTTAATGGAATATGGATAGATTCTATTATTGCTAAAAGGATAGCTCGTTTTCGTTCCAAACAAAAACGGGCTGTCCTTTTATATAGTAGTAAGATAATGAAAGATTTATCATCTGCAGGTAAGCTCTTTAGACACGTGCCAATTAATTGGCAATGGTTTTTAATATTTAACACTGGATTAATTGAATGATATTATGAATTGAATCTGTCCTAATTTATATAATTATACTTTTAAAAGTTATTGTAGTTGTACATTGATTTAAAATTTTCAGAACTTTTAAAATTTAAGATAATATAAATCAATTCAGATAGAAATTATTGATTTACACACAGAGTGTGTTGTAAATTTGTGTAATATTTATTTTTGTGTAGTTATTATTAATAACACACGAATTACACAAAACTTTATTCATTATGCTCATACTATACACAAATTGTATGAAATATAGCACACATCTTGCGCTAAAAATTACACAATTTGTGTGTTATATTTTACACATGATTTGTGTATACATATAAGATTCAAACTACACAAAACACAAAAGTTTTAACTGTGTTATTCAGATGAGCTAAAAAAATTAATTTTTTTCAGGAACTATTCAATATTCATTTCTAATTGTTTTCTGTTTATCATTACCTTTTAATTTATAAAGTTTATTATTAAAAAGTATATTGAAAACTAAATTATTATTCTGAACTACTAAAATTATCAGCTGGTTATCATATAATAAACTATGACTATATTACAAAATTTCAAGTGATTGAAGGAATAATTTATAGATACGCCTAGAACTTTCCAAATTTTATTACAGTCAATATCTTTACTGTGATCGCACGTTATTTATAGGTTAAGCAATGCGTATATCACAATATTTACCGCAAAAACCTCTATATCTCCTTATCAATTAAGTAAGGGAACATAAATAGTAGCAAGTAAAAAATCTCTCGTTTATATCATCAAACACAAAATCGGAACAGGATCTATCTAGTGCACCGAAGATTGACACTTTATATTTAATCAATTTCACAAAATGCACACATACTCAATAAGAATTGCATAACTGCGTTCGTTATGCGGATCTTTCACGGTTTGCATTACGCGAGGATTTATTTCGTGATAAAGGAGTAAGCGTGTTCGCGATGTAATTTAGTGTACCACGAACGGATTTATTCCAGAGCAGCGTAAATTCACGGGGCGACTTAATGACCGATCTGCCTCCGCGTGCGTGCAGCAATCACCATAACCCAGATGGATTAATAGTGCTGATAATTAGAAACTTGCCCGGTGATAAGAGTGCGGCTTTTTTTACATTGAGTAATTGAAATAGGAATGCTACAATTTGAGTAAACACGGAAATTATGGTTTTCTTTTGAAACAGTAAAAGCTTTAAATGATGTAATTTGAACCTAAAATTTTGCAATAGTGATAAAAAGTGGAAAATATGTCGGTTGCAATTGACTTTTAAGTAGTCAACAAATTCAATAACATCGTTAAAGATATTTATCTTTGCTAAAAGCGTTATTATAGATGAAGCAAAGTGTAGTAATAGTGAAAATGTTGCATAAATAAATGATATTTTTAGTTTGACTCAGTTATACTTGAAGTTGACCAAAGCTGATATTATGATCTGTTTGAAAAGGGGAGCAGATAAAAATGAAACATTTTTCCTGGTCTTTGATAAAACAAGCTATCATTATACGGAGAGAGAAGCCAAGCAGGGACAGGCATAGCATGCATATCAGTATAACGATAACCAAATAATAATGAAAGCGAGGGGGCAACAACGAACGAGCTTATATATTGGAAAACAAATAGCCAAAGAATCATAACAGGCCTGGGCTGCCTCCCTCGCGCTTCCATAAATAAAACAGGAGCAATTTGCGTTATAGAGGCTCGCTGGCAGCCTACATAACAGCAATAGGTAGCGTGCACACAACGCACGTGTTAAATTCACGCAAGCGGCTGGCCCGGTCGTTCAATACAATTATTTTAGTACAAATGAGCCTTTGCCTTCTTCTTGCCACGAATAAGGTACACACGATACACTTTGGTATAAAGGCAGCCGGCCGGCGGCGGCGCGGCGAGGCAGACGACGTCGACACTCCCTTTATCGATCCCTCTCGCCTCCGGGCGCTCCTGCGCCCCCACCCCCTTTGTCTGCGCTCCCCACCCCCGCCCGCCGCGCGTCATCCCTTTCTCCTGAGAGCTCACCCCTCTCGCCGTCTTGCGCGCCCGCGCACTCAATACTCTACCTGCTTACCCAATCCCCCCGCATATATATATACAGACATATATATACATATAATAGGTGCACGCGCGCACATCCATGGCAACTCCCTACCGCCGCGCGATCTCATACTCTCTCGAGTCTCGCGCGTTCCCTCCCTCTGTCGCCTATACGCGCACACTCGCACTCACATGCACGCGGCCTTGTGTGTCGGCCTGCACGTACATATAGCTGATTTCGCAGCCAACTCGGCGAATTCGCACGCTGCTCGGCGTTTGAAAATTGCTCGCACGCCGCGACATCAGCACGACGGGCGCGCAGCTTCTTTCCCTCATATCATTTCGCGCACACCAGTTCCCATTCTACTATTTTGTCACTGCGCGAAAAATCCCCCCTGGCGCACAATGCCGCGAGACAACTGCACAATATACATCGTCCTTCCTTAGTGTACCTCGGCACAGAGCGGCGCTGAGGAGACGAATCGATGTCGCAGGGAGCGAGCAGCGGAGCAGCGCAGCTAAGATGGCGGCCTGTCTTCTGCGTGCGGAGAGGCCGAGAGAGCTGCAGGCCGATCCTGCCTGCGTGCCGGGGCGTGGACGGCCGGTCGAGCTATCGAGAGCGAGGAAAAACAAGGACGACGGGAGAAAATTGCGCGAAAAGCGATCGAAAAAAGTGTACGACTGGAGGCCGAGGCGCAGAATAGTCGTCCCGGACGACTGGCTGTAGAACGTCGGACGGCGGTCGGCACTAGACTTGCCTGGCTGGCTCCTGCGCCGCTCGCGCGTCGGTTCGTTCGTTAGCGGGGCCCGCTTGCCCGCCCGTATTAATTTGCTTCTCCACCCTTCCAGCCTCCCTCGACTCCCCTCGAGAGTGAGAGAGAGAGAGAAAGCGGGAGAAAGCGCGCGCCGGCGGTAACGAGAGAGACAGAGAAAGAGAGAGAGAGCGCCCCTCTCGAACGCCGCCCCATGAAAAGGGGGGCTTAGGGTCGCCCCTGGTCTCTCTCGCTCGCTCTGGGCGCGCATGCGGCGGTTCTGTCTTTCTCGCTCTGCCGTGCTGCAGTTGCTAATCACTCGACGCCGCCGCTGCCGCCGCCGCCGCCGGCGCTGTGCTGCTTTTGCACTTGGCGATGACCGCCGCCGCCGCCACCGCCGCCGTCGTGCTGGAAGAGAAGGAGGAGGAGGAGAAGGAAGAGAAGGATGAGGACGACTGAGGGGGGCTCTCCCTCTCTCTCGCTTCCTCACTAGATAATTGCATCGCATGCTACCGACTTTTTTCGCCGCAGAGATGCATACAATGGTGCTGGATTGATGGATCGGCTCGGAATTAATGGACTGGGGCGCTTTTGATTTCGTGGGCTATTGGAGATTTGTTTTGGCTTTACAAGTACACATCATCATCGTTGCCAGCGAGTATTTTATGCCCGCGCTCGAATTCGTTTCAATGCTCCTAAATAACTCCAATACCCTTGAATAATTCAATTCGAGCTTGGGCATTTTCTAACTGCGAAATAGATGTTTCGGAATTAACATGTATCAAAGCGAATTATATATGAACGAACATCACATTAAAACAAACAATCATTAAATTGAAATGTTACTGCTTATAATCTTTGTGATACGTGTTTTACAGTTATGCGTGTAGCGTAAATAAGGATAATACTTAAAACTTTATGCCTCATTAATAATACTAAAATTTTATTATTTTTAGTTTTCTCCCGCTACAACCATAATTTTGCAATATCTGAATTAGAGTGCCGAATATATCTTTTCATGCATAACTTATTGTTTAATAATTTATCGCATAAACATATTTAATAATATTTAGCAGAACAAGTTTCCGTGATGTAAAAATCATATCTAAATTAATGATCCAATCCAGAAGAATTCAGTGTATTTTACGACTCATTTAGACCATCACGTAATAGCCTGAGAACCTGACCTGATACATTCACAGTGAATATAAGTAAGTCATTACCTGAAGTTCAAAGAACTGTAATCAAAGTAATATAATATAATTTTAAAACGCTGTCTTCACTTTAGATGTTGCCTGTTCATCGTTTATTACGTGCATAATAAATATGTATGCCATTTTGTTACAAAAAATTTTCAACACCAGTTTTCAATACTTCTGGACATGATACTTGGTTAAAGCCTTCTTGGTAATTTTGTAAATTATATTTTAATTACAACGACTTTAATAAACAGTTTTTATTAATAAAGTGAAATATGTAAAATTTTTCTTTACGAGCATATAAGCGTTATTAGTCGTAATTCAATATTTGTGAGTATATTTTATGATCATTAACGCAATTTACTGTTTTTATGTCTGGCATTTTCCAAATGTGTATTTATATCATCATTATTTATCTAGGGCACATTTTTCAATGGACTAATGCTTTGTCCTAGCTATTTAAACTATTAACAGTTTATACTTATTAAATGGTTAGTAATACCTTTGTGTTCATGAATATGTGAGAAATACAAACAAATGCTTTGCTAAATCGTCGGATTAAATTACTAAATAAATTAAATAAATATTTAATTATTACGTTAATCTATTCCTAATTAGTTAAATTACTAAAATACTAAAAAGTAAATATTTTCTATTTGCTTTATATGACTTGTTAACAGGCACTTGGTTTTCGGTTAACAATATAACAAATATAACAACAATTATAATAAATATGAGGAAGTAAAATTGAAATGCAGGTGGTGTCTGCTCGCAGTAAAATACTTTTTTTTTCGGGGTACAGGAATTTGGTGAAGTTAAAAGTAAAAATCAATAGGCAGGAAGGCACAGTGAAGCTAAAATGATAGTGTGTCAAGAGCATTTGTCATTAACTGGTTTTAACTACCCGCAATAAAATGTAATAACCGTACGGGAGGCGGGGGTAAGAAAGAGCGCAAAAGCGAGAAAGAGAGAGGAGAAATTTCATATCACATCGTTTTACATCGTAAGTAGTATAAGCAACCCCGTCGTAAAGTTGATTCGGCCGGACTTCCCAGATGAACTGCTAATTAGCATAGGCCGAGCAAGCGAACGAGCCAGCGAACGAGCAAACGGGGAGGGGGGATTAACGACGAACATTCATAAATGACGGCCACTGACAACGTTACGATTAGCTTTACTGCCCCGGGTTTCCGGTTTCTCCCTCTCCCCTCCAGCCCGCGACCTCAGCGGAATGCACTTGCAAACCCAACGTGCTTAATGCGGTACTGCGCGGCCCGAAGCATATGTTAATTCGCAAGCTATGCCTCTAAGGAGCCTTTTTCAGAACATTAAAGCCTTCTTTGGTCGCATTCTCCTATCATCTTCGCCAGATAATCATCCCCACTATTATTATCTTTAATAGCTATAAGATAATCTTATGGATAATCTGGCTATAGGAGTTTTTATATTTTCCTTTCACGACATTTTTGCACAGATCGTCTTGATTACAAATTCATTAAGCGTTTTATGTTATTATAAAACGATGTAATGTATCCATACGTCTTTATAAAGATATGTAAAATCCGTCGTATTTTCCGTGAAACTAAAATTCATCAGAATATTTACACAATTTCTCTTCATACGTACTTTTCTTGCAGGCAAAATTATGTGGGTAAAAGTGGTCCAGAGGAACAAGCCTATGCAGAGTGCCTTTTTTACAAACCCTGAGATCACGATATTGCCCCGTAGCAAATAATTAATTAAAAAGTGTGCTACATCAGAGGCGATGGCGATGTAAAGGCAATATACCGTCTCAGCGCTTGAACCCTGTAAAGCGTTTGCTATATTATAATACGAAGCACGTATTATACTTTTAACCACATAGTGGCCATACTATTTTCTTAGCGCGATCGGCTTAAAAGCAAATACCTGAGCCTCTAGACGTCACTATATACCTGAACGAGAGAGAGAGAGAGAGAGGTCGTGCAACTAAGAACCATCAGTTGCACGTGTTACGGCGTCATAAACACGACAAAGCTTGAGATGTGACGCAGCGTGCGCGTATCAAAGATCCTCGCGGCTCGTCGTTTGTGCATACACTCTGCGGCCGTGTATCCCTCTAAGGCTCCCACCGATGGAAAGTAGGAAGAGAAAAAAGGACCGCGCCGCGTGTTGTCGGACCGGTTTGGTAAGAGAGCCAGCCGATCGCTCGCTCGCGTGCGCGCGCAAGAAAGCGCCGAATCAGCGCAGTGATTTCGAGACCGAGGGATCATCAGCGCTCGAAAAACCGAGGCGAGCGACGCTCGGAGGAGAATTTTCCGCCTCTCGAGAGTAGCAGATGAACTCGTCCCGCTGTCCCTTTGGATTTTCATCCTGGAGGCCGCAGCGTAGACGGCCTCGATTGTGCGGCTCGCGAGGGCAGCAATAAAAGGAGTCTCCCTCGATCTTCCCGGAGCGAGAGCCGCAGGGGCAGGTTTTCGTCTGTGTGTACGTGCGCGGGCTCCCTAAATTAAATGTTTACGTGCGCCGACGGGGAGATGCGCGCATGCACGCGGCCGCCGCAGAACCGGTTGTTATTTCGCTCCGCGCCGGGGAGAGAGAGAGAGAGGGGAGAGGAAAAGAGTGGTCCCGTCATCCTCGCGCGGCTATCTATATACAAGGGCCAAGGAGGCGAGGCCCTTTAATGCATCTCCTGTGCGATCCCGCAGGTTCACGGACCTCGGCACGCATTATTGCACCTTGCGCTCTCCCTCCTCCCCACCCGCCCTCTCTCTTATTGCGCGCCAGAAATTAATAATCGCCGATGGTGCAATAAACATAAATATGTTTTCTCGGCTGATTGTTGTCCGTAGGGTTTGAAACGGGCAAAGTTTTCAGTTAAAAGCTCTTGCAAAATGCCTCAGTAAACATCAATTGCAAAGGAATTTTTATGTAAAACTGGTCAAACTACAATTTCAGCTGAAAAATTCAATAATAATTAATGTCCGCGAATATTATATTGCATAATCATCGAAGCGTATTTTCGTGTGGCATTAATTGACTATGAATGTCTTACCTAATCATAGTGTTTACTACTTACGCACTATTTTATATCATCATTATTTTATTTAACAATCAGTATCTTAATTAAATTAAACATATTCAATAATCTTAAAGTTGATTAACAAAGATAATATAAAAACAACAATTGTAGTGAAATAAATAAATCAAACTACAGTGTTAAGCAAGTAGTAATATTTCGGTTTATGTCAGACTTAATTAGTAAAAGTCTTTGATCCTCATTTGAAAAGGATCCCATATGAAAATATATAGCCATGAATTTCGATACCAAAAGTAATTAATTTAGTTTAAAAATTGAAAGAACACACGTACCTGCGGTTATTTTGCAAAAGTAAACTAGGAGATGGCGTTTTATTGAGCGAGATTTATCATGAGTAAAAAAACAGGGGCTTTATAACATATCCATTCATCTGGCCGTTCCCTCACACAAATGCACTCTCATAATACGTTTCTGGCCGAGCGTATATACAGCCGCGTGAAATGCGAGAACACCAGGTAGACTCGCGGCGGGATAGGGTCGGGTAGAAATGTATGCGAGCGCGAGGTGTCCGTCCGCGCGAGCGAAGCGCGCATGCGCGCCCGCGAAAGCTAATCTCATTCGCGTCCCGTGTGTGCGTATAATAATAACATGCTTGGCAGAGGTGTGCGCGTGTGCGCCCGCGTCCGCGTCGGTGTGTATCCGCGCAATTTATCATGCACGACATCCTGAAATGAAATAACCCGCGGCGAGGCATCGCTATATAACGAGAGCGCGCGAGCCTGCAGCCGACGCAGCGTCGAGCCCCGGAAATGTGCGTGTACGCGCCTCGATAATAACGAGTTACGAAAATTTCACGATTGCGTGAACAGTCAGGTATCATGAGCATTCGAATGTGTATAATGCCGAGCTGCCCTTAGGAAAACAACAATTGTTCTGCACTTCAAATGGAGCTGCAGACCGATACTGGATTTTTTGCAGACTCTATATTTCATTTTAATTTAATATCCTCTCTCACCAGTCGTCACGAATTTTTCGAATACTTAAAAGCCCGTATGCATCACTGCTCACTCATACATTGATCAACATCAAATAGACTCGGTAGGAAATTCAATTCTCCAAATTATTATGAGATAAATAAATAAATGAGATAATATACCTTTAACTATAGTATTGAATGCTTATTTAAATTTGATATATTAAAATGTTTGGTAGCAATTACTGTAGCTTTGAAAAGCAGTTTGGTTAAATTTCCGATGTAAAATACTGGAATTGCCAAAAATCAAATTACCATTATCAACATTTTAAAATATCAAAATTAAATAAAGACTCAAATTTTGAATACTTATCTGTCTGAAAATTATTAGGAATTATATCGAAGCAAAAGTAATTTTTTTATGTTTTATTCGACAAAACATATTTTTGTATATTATCACCAATTTCTACGTCAAATCGCGTGCAAAATATAAGCGATTTATTATGTTTTGTACAGAAAAATATAATTAAAAATTTGAATACAATTTACATGAAGATTACGGATCAATACCGTAAGTGGTGTTCTAATAAAATATTTTTAAATACATATATTTTTAGAAGATTATATTTCTTTCTGAACTCACTGTATATATCAGTTTCGCGATACTGCACGTACAAAAGTCGATTGAGTTAAGAGATTTCTTGGAGCAAATAAACATCATCAGGAAATAAAAGATGAATCGAAAACAAGAGACGGAAGAAAGAGGAGAAAACGGAAGGAAAGAGTCCAGTGAGTTTGCCAAGGATTCTTTTTGTCGAGTTGGGTGATCTTTCGCTTATGGCGCAGCTGGCCTGTAACTCATTACTCGGCAATAAGAGATCCCTTGTTAGCATGCTCACTTTATTGTGGATGCATGGGCGTCTCAATTGGTGGTGCCGAAAGAAATTCGTCTCTCTCTGAGCAGAAGATGAAGCAAGGGCAAATCGATATAAACGCAGCTTAGCTCCCTTCCCAAAGACTACTTTTCTCTTGTATCGAAGCGTAGCTGCAGTGCATTTTCTATGCAGCCTAATTGGCCAGCTGCAACTCTCCCATACTTCCACGTTTGTTATCTAAGAGCCATTATGGAGGCGCGCGAGGCCGCAGAGTAATTTTCTCGAGAGCTCGCGCCAACAGCTCTGTGCAAATAAGGCAGAGGCCTTTTTTCGTGGCTTTTTCCCTTTGGCGCGAGCGCGCGCATCTAATCCACGACATTGAGAGCGCGTGCTCCCCCCAAAGTGTAAATGGGAATGCTCGATAATGAAATGTTTGCGATAGCGATCCTATACTAATGACGAGCGCGGCCCACGAGGCGCCAGTCAGCCCTGAGTGTTACGGCCGCGTGACATGCGATACGCCTGGCTCGGCTGCGCTCAGGCGCGCCGTCGTTTCACCCTCCGCAGATATATATAGGCGGAGATCGTACTTTACGCGAGTCGCGCGCGCGAGCCATCCTTTGCGGCCGCGCGGAGCTGAATCGACGCTAATTTCGCCTCGCCCGGCCGGCGATGCCCTTCCCGCGCACGCGCCCCAACTTCAAATTGTGAGCTTGTTAAAGAGAACAATTTTATTGCATCCCCCCGTTCCTCTTTCCCTCTCGCACACACGCTCTCCCTGCTTTCGCGAACGTTCAATGGAAATTGATGGCTCTTCGAGAAAACATTCGTCTCTCGTCAATTTTTATTCATCGCGGCGTTCGCGCCAGAAGACATTTACTGCGTTCCCATCATCCCTGTTTGTTTTCACTGTAGAAATGATTAAATTTCAAATAAAATAATTAAATTTAATTTCAATATTAGAAACTCAACGTATTGTAATGAAGATTATTAAATTATAATTCTAAGGTGAAATAAATTGGAAAATAACTGCTCGTCGAGGCACCGTAAGATTGTAAATTATAAAATCCGTCAATGTATCGATGGAAGCGTGATTTTCTTGTAAATAACCCATTGAACTTTCTTACTAGTTAATGCGTATGTGTAGGCGCGCTTGATGGACGTTCAGAGGGATGCACACCCACGCTGTATTATGTTTCAAATTATGGGGACCACGTCGACAGCGAGAGATTGAAGAGAGCTATTGAAATATATTTGATATGAAAATTGGAACGTAAATTAAGCTTATATCGTTTGAGAAAATAAAGTTATAAGTACCGAGGAAAATGGCTTATCTTATTCGTAGCACTGTGTACACGAACAATTAATAATAATACAGTCCTGCAGGAAAAAATTACAAAACGTGTTATACTTGGGTGATTCTTATAGATTTTCAGAGTTCTCGAGGTCGCTTATTACAAATATGAGCATATTGAGAAATTAAACCAAAAAATTATGTATAGCCCTCTAAATAAATACCTTCAAAAGGCCAAAGAAAACCCAAAATTATACAAAAACCTGGCTGAAACAATTCTGACAACGGGATTGTTTTCAGGATAAGAAAATCTATTAGATTACATGCAAAGTTTCAAATAAACGAAAAAAAAAAATAATTTTCACAAGACTGTGAAATTAATTTCACAGTCACGTTAACGTCAGAAATCACAAAATGCATTTTCACTTTGATAATTTGGTTTTATATGATAAAATTAAAATGAATTTGTATATAATACGCTTGGCATAGTAACAATAGCTTCATTATTTTACGACCAACATCAACAATGCTTTGGAGAATCTTGCAGGGGAAACGCCAAGTTTAAATTAAAACGTCAGAAATAGTTTTTTGTTTAGCAAGCAAACCATGCTCGGGGCGTCCTATCGTCGAACGACAAAACTGCCCTAACTCTACGAGATAAGTATAGGCTATCGAGCGGTCATATATACACTACCCGGAGCGCAGCGACGCATATATATCGGCTCGTACGTAGGAGTGCAGTGCGCTAGTGCCTAGAATCGTTCATGGAGTTACGAGAGTACGCCGCGGGCTAGCGCGGTGGCATTAATGCGACGATTGTGTAATGAAAACATTTGCAGAAAATTACGACTGGTTCGGTAATTACTCGAAAATCACCGCGGGATTTTATAGCCGCGCGGGCGCAGTCGATTCGCGCGCGACTGTTAAATCAAGTTATTCCGAGTCGGAAAGAGAGAAAGAGGTAGAGAGAGGGAGAGTAGTTTTATGCCCCGGGAAAACGCGAGCCGGGCTGATTTTTCATGCGTCGTTAACGCGCGCGCGACCGCGCTACACGCTCGGTGAACGTAAAAGGGACGCGAGTGCAGGCGGCGCCCGTTTACCGAAAAAATGGGTAAAACGCTTTAACGCTCCGGCTGCGTAAGAGGCTGAAAATTTAAAAACTTCCGCTACCCGGCCCCCGCCGTACCCCAACCCTTCGCCTCCGCGAGTCCCCCGCTTGCCATATGCCTTGACCTGAACTGGCCGCTCTATCTTGTTAGATTCGCTGAAATGAGTTAGACGAGCAGCGAGCTAGAGGCAACTTTTCCATGTGAAACGTCCTCCTTTCACTCTTTTGCAAAATCGTCGCTTTTCCTCGACGCAACTGCGGTTTTATGTATAAATATTCCAGTATATTAAAATGCGAGGAAAATAAATATCGAGGTAAGCGGGTAGGCACTGACTAATAGGAACTCGGAATCAGTTGCATGAATTATTATAGGCACTCGAGTCTCCCACACACGCACGCAAAGGCGCCTCAGCCTCGCCGCTGCCCTCATCATCAACTCGGGCGCAGATTGCTCTCTGCCTTAGCGCACGAATGGATTTCAGCCTGGTTCCCCCCGGTTCCTTCTCTTCCTCGTTTTTTCCGGGCCCGTGCGCAGCTTCTTCTCGGGACTGCGCTGTTCGCGCTACGCTGCACCTACGTCTTTATAATTCCTACGCTCGCCCTAATGGAAGTTTAATTTCACATGCTAAGCCACGCGCGCCGATCTCCTCCTCTTCTTAACTCCTTCGCCCGCTCGTTCCGTTCCTTTCGTCTACCCGTCTCTCCGCCCGCGTGCGTATATACCCTTCTCTCGCGGATCTTCTCGCGTCTTTTTCATCCTGGCCCGACCTCACCTTCACTTAATCACTATTTCCCCGGCTGCGAAGAACCTTTTCCTTCTCGCGTGTGCTGTTCATCGCATAATAATCAAAAACTCATTCGGACGGCTTGAAATATGGACGAGCGTCGTTTCTCCATTTTTGCAACTTTTGCTGCACAAGGCTCTTTCCTTTACATTCAATAGCCTTGTAACACACTTTTCAATGATGATTATCACGCGGACCAGTTGTCCATTTTAATGCGTTTGCGTGCAACTGAATCTTATAAGCCCCGGTGAAATGATTTAAAAAATTATTATTTGTGAAAAATATACAGTTGAAATGTAGGACATGTATAGATGATAAAATTATTGTGTCCGGATTTTATACAATGTTCTATATCGTTAGAATATCGACGGCTGAGAGGAATAACCCGCTAACTCGGCGAAAGTTTCGAGAACCCGCTAACTCGGCGTTTGTTTCAAG
>UXGD01005979.1:0-13350 GCA_900474315.1 Torymus auratus
ATTTCTACATCCAAAAACATATCTCAAAGTTTGAGCCGAATCCGTGATCCGGAGTTCGTAGCCTCTCCTAGTTAGTATCAAAAGCAAAAAAGAAAATTTGGAACTCTGAAATCTCCGAATTAGAAAAACGAATACGAGTAACGCTTTAAGTGCTGAGAATATATATAGGCATTTTCTTACTCATATGCCAATTTGTTTAGCTTTTTGAAACAATAAAATTATATTTTTTAATATGAAATAATTTATTCCTTTAATACACCGCCCTGTGGGTCGTACATAACTACAGGGAAACTGTTTGTTTCAAATTTTTTACGACCCAATATGGGTCGTACAGCACTTAAAGTGTTAATATGTAATATACAAATACCGAAAGAAACCCGTACAAAATTATTATAAAACTGGTTCTAATTATTATTCAAATAGAAAACATGTTTGAATCGTTTCTTTTGATAAATTTTTCGGAATATAATGCACTAAAAATAGATGCCGGGAGCTGGTTTATACACTGAATTTACAGGCCGGGTGGAAGATTAGAACACACTGGATTGAGGACTTTTTTAACATCATTTCTTTTTTTCTATATTTTTTCTATTTTGAATTTTTTTATGTTACTCTTTAACCTAAAAGAAAGCTACATGAATTTTTTTTCAGTATTTTTCATCTCACATTTTGATAAATAATTCTTGAAAATCGAGTTTCAACATAGGCTCTTATGAGGGGATGAAGTTATGTGTTTTTTAAACATACAAATCCCTTATAAAACAGTAGAAATAAAGTTGAAAAAACCTGAATTTTAATAGAAATGTAATTGTTACATGGAATACACGCACAAATATGAAAGAAAGAAATACCCAAGGCGTCCGATTACAATATGACGTCGATTAGCAGAAGTCCGACCAGTGATGGCCGTGGCTTGTTGGTAGCGTTTCTGACGCGCGAGGCGGCCTCGGAGCCGGGCGGCTCTTCTTCAATCCCAGGGTCCATCACTTTTTATTATTAAAATGTTACGATAGCTTACTCGTAACAGCTAGTAATCAAAGAATGAAAATTCTGAGGGATCTTGGTTGGTCATCAGACATTTGTGATAGTAATAAATGATAACGTAAACAAAACTTCGAGTTGGGTGGCTGAACATGGAAGTGTGCGGTGAGCGGAGAACCGCTGTGGGAGAGAAGTCATCCCCTAGCCTGCGTCTTCTTAGGGCATAGCCACAAATGGTTTGGTGACCCGTGGCTTGGAGTGGCATTCCCATTTGATAAACGAGTTTGCCATCTATATAGAATATTTTTTGCCAAACCTTTTTGCAAAGTCCTGGACATGAGTACAATAATAATATAACTCTATAGATGGCAAACTCATTTTTCAAAAGCGTTTCGAACGCCACTCCACGCCACTGATGATTTGTGGCTACACCCTTAAAGTCGATCTTTGTAAGCTTTTTAATGTCTCGCTACATTGAGTTTTTGACTTGTTTTTAAATTAAAAATTATACGAGTGAAATTCTTCTGAATCATAATATTTTTCAAATGTTTACAAAGTTATAACTTAAAAATTACATATTCACTTCGCAATTTTAGAGCATTACAGGAACCGACTCACACTTACAATATCGAATTTTACTCAACTATTAACCTGTTAAGACGATCAACATTGTTAATATGGCCTCTTTTAAACGTGCTGTAAGAGCATTATCAATGCAATTCTAATTATAAGGACTTTTAATTACTATGCCACCCAAAGTATTTTTGTAATCATCTATCGTGTAAAGGGCAATTTTGCCAGTTGAACTGGATAAATAAATAAATGAATAAATAAAGGTGGTATTTTATTGCTATTATAAGATTTAAAAAATATTACAATCGATAAATTATTTTTGAGACTCGCGTTGAATTCTAAATATTTCAATGGTCTAAGAATAAATTATGGTTTTATCATTTCGAATTCACCTATTAAAATAACTATAGAAAATAGCTGAAAAATATATTTCTCGCGTATAAATACGGGACACCGTGACTTCCAAGCAAGGAAAAGTCGAATTAGAGAAGGGAAAGCACACGAGTAAGGGCGAGAGAGAGAGAGAGAGAGAGAGAGAGAGAGAGAGAGAGAGAGAGAGAGAGAGAGAGAGAGAGATAGTGAGAGAGAGAGAGAACATAAATATATGTATATATTTTTTAAACAGTTTTAAAACTGTTCTTCTTGTCGGTGTTATTTAATATCATTAGTTATTGTAAGTAAATAAATTCACGTAGAATTTAATGTAATATATATTTCATGAATCCCATATCCTATAGATACCAGAATGACTATATTATATCAATTAGTTATTATGCGCTATTCACTTCATTCTAAAGTACGTGTTATTTTTCTTTGAAATTGTATAATATCGGAATATAAATACTGTAGCATCTTCAATAATTGAAAATTTAAGAAGCTTCGAAAGGAAAACCAAGAGCGTTGGTGATTTCTCTGCAACTGTGTTTGGCGTGCAAACCCAAGCAAGGGTAACTGAACAGGTAAAAGAATTCATGCCAATTTCTCTCGACGCAGTGTCCCTTTTCGAAGGCCTTACTGGGCAACAATTTTTGAGGACGTGGAAAAAATATTTTAACTAAAAATATCTTGATCCGTTATAAAGGACAAGCCAATGAACGTTTTCTCATTTTAGGCGTCAATTTTGATCCATGTAGAATTAAAAATTATAGCCAGATTTAGCATGGATGCCGATATTGGGCAACTCTACCCTATTTATCAATATTTTTGCAAGCTAATAGACAGAAGTGTTACGCCATCTATGATGTTCTTGATCATTTGTAACAGATACATTAATTCTTTCTAGCTTATATTATTATGAAATTCAATGTCCTAGCTATTAAAACCTTTAAAAAGGAACGGCATCTGTATCACACACGTTACATCAAGGGCAATTTAGTCAAATTCCTGCGAAACTATGTAATTAGATAAATCGATAAATAGTTGCAGCCTAATGAGAAGTTAACTATACGTGGACAAACTTTTCAAATAGATGAAGTTTGTCCACGTAGTTAACTTCACGCTTTCAAATACACTTTCACTGTAGTTGCAAAATTCAGGGAATGCAGAACTCCGTTACCGCACACATTGTTCTGCAAGAATAAATTAACGTAAATAATACAATAACCTAATAAGCCCTGCAACAATTATATATAATGAATGGTAAAATAGCTCGATCTTGAATTTAGCAAGCGTTTCAATCGGTAGTATAATTTGTATACGCATGATTGTTACACACATGTACGGGCGGCGCATTGTTTTCCAATATCCAAGACATTTATTGTCTCCTCTACTCGATATCGAAGACCCTGCATTGCATCGCCAATAATGTATAGCTCAAAGCAGAGACATCTTGAAGATAATGAGGAAGCAACTACACAACGAGTTACCATACAAGTTCCTCGAGGAGTCGGGACCCTTAAAGGATTTAATTGTCTCTGACGCAATTATTGATGAAGTGCGCGTGACATTTTGAATTACCAAATAACCAATGTGTTTTATCGTTCTATAATATATTTTACAATTAGCTATTAATAAAGCAATTATATGTACAACTAAATTGTTAAATTACAAACTCTCATTTATAATAAAGCATATAACGTTATATTAATTAGTTTAATAATTATTATGCACCCATTCCTTCTCGTTATCGCTCGATTACGAATGTTCATTCAATCATTACAAAATCATTATAATATTTCCAACAAAATCAGACTTGTAACGATTCCCGCATTATATTAAGCATACAATAATTATTCACTTAACAACGTCATTAATTGTTCATCATAACGAAACGCATCTTAATCTTCGAAAAGTGAACGTTCTTTGGTACATATTCGCGCCCACTTTTCAATCAAACCCCGTTGCTCGCGACGCTCAACTCGCCCTCCGCACACAATTAGCATAAAATTCGATCATCACCCACGCGATAGCTATAGAAACAGTTATCTAACATCTGTACACACAAACACACACATACAAAAAAAGAGACTTACCACCGAAATTCGGCCTCAGCCGAATGTCGTAGCCGTCGAGGATCCTCGAGATCGTTTGCGTCACGTTCGCCAGCCTGTCCGATAACTCCGTCGAGCCACTCTGCAAAAAGCTGTCGGAGACGAAGATACAATAATAGCGGCCGTGTACACACACACACACATATATACATGTCGGAGATGAGAATAAAAAAATTTTCTAGGTACGTTGATTATATATATAAGAGGATGTTCGAAATCGATTTAGATGGGTATATGTGACAGTTATAGCGGCTGCGGTTACATGTAGCAGGGAGAAGCTGTTGTAATGGATGTGTTACAAGGGTGGTAGCGGTTTGGATGATATCTTATAAATTTTTTTTTTTTTAACTGTCGTTGAAAAAGGCTATAATTGGAACGTTAAAATGAAAAGTTCGGTTAATTTAATTTTGATTTCGAATAAGATGATGAATATATAATAGATTTACTCGATATTGGTCGATTGTTTTATTGCGCGAATTTGATTGAATATAAATTTTTATATTTTAATAAAAGAAAATACGTGAATGGATTTCTATTAAAATTTAATAAACTTTAATTTGCAGCGTCGTTAAACTTTCATAAAACTCGTTTTAACTACTTTCATATAAAATTTCATATATATTATAGTCCATACAAAACTATCAAAAAGTCGTTATTATTATTAACAAAGCTATGTTCATAAGAAAAATTCAGTGAACAGTAATTATTGTCAATTGAAATAACAGCAACAAAAATTGCGTAAACAATGAACATCGGTAAATGACTTGTACAATCCGAATGCAAACAACTCGAATTGTGCGAATAATTTGCTGTTTGAATGCAAAAAGTATGGCATTTGAAAATAAATAATGAAAATGATTATCAGTGAATCAATTGTACGTAAGTAGAGGCTGAAGAAAGGACTCGTACGTGTCATTCAATTAGCTAACAAACGCGCACAATGGTACAGTAATACCGTTCTTTGATTATTCATTCAAGACACCTGTTGGAAATTGCCTTTCCGATTGAAAACCGAAACGCCCCGATATATATGTATATCTCCAATGAGGAAAATTATTTATTTTATTGACGCCGAGTGCTTTCGTAAATCTTGTATGAAATACATGTTACATTGATCCAATATGAATTAAATTCGATTACTCAAATGTCACATAAAAGTTTAATTCAAACCGTTTTCTTTTTATCGAGACATTTATAATTACGATAATACTTAATTTTACGTATCCGTCTATATGGGTGTACACATTATGCTTTTAAAAAAGCTTCTTCAATTTAAAAACAAAAATCCAAGAAAGTCATCAACGTACAGGCAACGCTAACCACTTCTATATAATAAGCCGACAAACTTATAGTTTTATTCTTATACCCTATTGGTTTTTTATTTCACTGAAACAAAAGGTGAATGAACAGAAAATTAATATATGATTTAAGAATACCGCATAAAGACCTGTCAAAATAAAAAAAAAAATGTACCTAGGTATAAGCAACGTTCGTATATTCGGTAAACACGCAATCTCTATATATCAAATAAGTAGAAAAAGCGCGGCACAGCAAGACGCACACCTTGGCAACTATACAGGCCGCGTTTAACAATTCCAAAACATCCAATAACCCCGGAATAACCCATCAAACATCAACCCCCCTAAAATTAACTACACCCCACAAATACTCTCGTCCCCCGTTCTTACTACACACACACACAAAACCTCCTACCTCAGCAAAACGAATTGGAAGCGGTTATACTCCCCCTCTTAATCCGCACAATCAGCTCACCGTGCCCCCACAACAAATCTTCCACCTCCTCCCTACTTCGAATTCCATCCCCGTACGCCGCGCCAACAATGATCCATCCCTATATCCCTCTATCCCGTTTGTGTGTGTGTGTGTGTGTGTGTGTGTGTAAATAAACCCTCTCCGAAACCTCTCTATAGCAGGTAATATATCGCGCAGGCGCGCGCTCAGAACCATATATACATGTATATATATATGTTTATATATATCGTAATTACCAGGCCGCCCGGTGGGAGAGGTCCGCGGCCAGGAGCAGGATTAGCAGCGCGCCAGCCAGGAGGCGGCCCTGCGCCGCCGTCATCGTCCTCGTCGACGTCGTTAGCGGCGGCAGCAGTAGCAGCGGCGGCGGCGGCGGCGGCAGCAGTAGCGCCGCGGCGTCACCAGATCTGGATCAAGGTCGTCGCCGTCGTCGACTTGGCCGGCGCTGAAGAGGAGAAGGAGCTGGCTGTGGTGGTGTTGTAGCAGCGGCGACCCGCCAGCAGCAGCCCGGAGCTTGAAGCGCGCCAGTCAGCATCTCGCACTGTCGGGGCCACACGTATATACACAAATATCTACATGTATATTATATACATGTGGGGTTAGATAACGATGGGAGAGGGGGAGGAAGATAGGGTACAGGTGGTGATGTATAGTAGAAGGGTTACACGTTGCGCGCTTTGTTCTCTCTCTCTCTCTCTCTCTCTCTCTCTCTCTCTCTCTCTCTCTCTCTCTCTCGCGCGCGGGCTTGATTTATAGGCTCGTCGATCGATTTTAGCTCGCGCGCGGTCTACTATCCGATGGGTTATATATACATGCTTATATATACAAACACACGTTATGTTTGATAGATAGCGAGAGGGAGAGAAAGAGATTGACTCGCATATCTGTCTTTCAAGATAGATAGACTTGCTTGAATAAAAGAAAAAAAAACGATACTATGCGCTCTCACTTTTGACGCTCTACATGTACACTTGAGAGTTCGATAATAATCAATGACGACAACATTTGTAGCATAAGAGCGCATGAGCTTCCAATTAAAATAGTTAATATACAACTCACCTTTTATGAGTGATGACGATGAGCAGACAAGATCGGGAGCATCGCAGCAGGAGGCGGGCGGCACGTCCCTTATGCCGCCTCGCTGACGACATAATCGGCTGCAGACGAGCCCGCCGACGTCACGGCTGCAGGAACAGCTGCACCCCGAAGGTGCCGCGCACATCATCCTCGCACCTCGCACTCTCACAATGCTATCTCTCTCCCTCTCTCTTTATATATATCTTTGTTCCTATTATATGTACCTCTCTCTCTCTTTCCCTCTCTTTCTTTTTCTTTATTTCACCTTAATGTGTACCAAACTGATATATCTCGATATTATGTACGATGCGCGGTACGCGCACTATGGGGGGGCACACTCACAACTCGACGTCCTTCTGTCCTCGTCCTCGTCCATAATCGTAGCCCGCAGGCGCACGTGTGTGCTACGACGACGACGACGATGACGACGACGGGGACGCTGACGACGTCGTCGACGACAACAATCGCGCGCGAGGGAGCAGCAGCAGCAGCGGCGGCAGCATCCCTAGAGGAGGAGAGGAAGGACTCTGGTCCCGCGCGCGCGCCAATGTCGTGGTCGGGCCGCGCAAGCGCGTGGAAAAGAGACGGAGGGGGAGAGAGTGAGAGAGAGTGAGTGAGTTTGGCATGCAGGAGTGGAGCGACATCTTGCTGCGCGCGCTTGAGGGTTGCAGAGACGAGAGGGATGATGCTGCGTGGATGCTGCGGAGAGTTTGAAGAGAGAGAGAGGAATGTTTTTTCAATAGGGTGCAGAGGTATATAGTGGATCGCGGTGGTGAGGTGTGCGTTATGTATAGGTGAGAGTTTTTTTTTAGTTTGAGATTTGGAATGGGAGTGGTGAGAGAAGGGTGGAAGAGGGTTGGTATGGTGGGGATCGATAGCATCGGTCGATTTCGGGGAGAGGATGTTTTGAGGTGGATTCGTGCGGGGAGGAAAGAGGATCTATGAAAATAAGTAGAATGCGTCGCGATGGTAGATGACAGCGTTTTTATCTTTTTTAAGTTATTGTAATGCTATTTTTGTTGTTTCTCTTGTGTCTCGGGCAGGTGTACTGCATGCCGTATAGACTTTAACATTGAAAATATATCCAAGTCACCCAGCCAATACTTTGTTACCGTAACTATATTTCCGAAGTTGCACAAGAAAGTGTATATTTTTGTCACCCTTATCTTTGCGTATTATCCATAGACTTTGTGCCGTACATAATTTTTAGAAAATGGACTTATAATAAAGGATAAATATTAAAAATCCCCAGCATGTTTACCATCACATAAAAGCAATAATAAGAAAACGGGTGATTAGCAAAAGTATTCCAATTAATCTCAAATTTGTCACTGTCCACTTAAAACGCTTGACAGCCGTTTGAAGTACTTCAATTCGTTTGAATTTAACTTCACCTAATTTCCCCGAACAAATGCATCCCCTTTCAATTAGATTGAAAAAATTCTTTCTCGGAAAAATTCGCTGCGCCTGCAACTTCGAGGCAAAAAATCCGCAAATTTCCACTCATGCGGATAATTTATATGCATGGGCAAAATTTTTGCATGAATTTGCCGAATACTTTTGTATAACAACTGGGTAATACGCATACTTCACATAGCGAGTAAATTGCGAGAATTCAGCGCGGTAAGGTGGAAATCTATACAGTCGGTATCAAGCGTTTGTCGTTTGCGTTTCACGTGCTTCCACGAATGCAAATAGCTCTGTACAAAACATTCATGCACAAGTGGCTGCGGGGCTGAGATACTTTCTTATTCACACGTTTCAAACTAGACTTCATACTAGATTTAAAACTAATATAACGTTATATTTCATAGTTTTTTTTTAAGTTTTAAACATATATTATATAAACTTTAAAATTGAATAAACAAGAAAAATTTAGAAAAATTTAAATTCAAGCTGTTTTAATTCAAGTCTTTAATTAACCTTATTGTTGATCGATTTACTTTTAACACTTTAAGAGCTACCATTTTACAATTTTTAAATAAAACTTCTTTGGAAGCTTTCGGTATCATAAGTCTCTTATTTCTATAGTTTTACTTTTTAAAGTTGTATAATTATTTTACAGTTCTGAATAATAGTGTGACAGAAATTCAATTGTGTGAAGCTTTCTTTAATCAGTACAGGCCTAAATGGATTTCCATTTCTATACTAGAAATTATATATTATACTTTGTAATACTTCAAGTCGCTCGATATAACATTACCATATAGGCGATCGCGATCGATCTTATTGTTTTTCGTTGACATTTAAAACACATCGATGACAACTATAAAATCAAACACTAAATCAGGGTCACTGCGTCGCGATTAGAATTTAATTTCCAAATCTATTCCTAAACCAGCAACAAACAATCAAAAAAATAAACCCGTGTCGTCGTCCCCATATCATCCCGGCCGCAACAATCGGCAAAAAGTCAATGATCAATCACCGCCGCAAATTCCTCAGATCAAGCGCGGGATATAACACGATAGCCATAATCACATCTCAAGCCGCTTCGGCCGCATCTCCTCTTACCACCCCAAGCAAAATACAGAGACACCAGCCCCCTCCCTCAAGATTTTTCTGGTACGAGATAACCATCAGCGTTCAAATATATACACACACGCGCATAGGCCCCGCCATAATATCAGCATTGCCTTCGTCGTCAAGCTGAATGGAGACACGAATCCGTCTACACACACATACATAGACTATATACCGAAAGTCTGGAAACCCGAACTGTGCCGCGAATTCAATCTTCTTGTCTCAAGGCGATATTATCTCTCTCTCTCTGTCTCAGCTTCCGGACGATGGCCTTATGCGTTGGACACGTTGACTAATGTCGCGTCGTTCGATGGAGTTCGTGCTATATATGTGGATAAGAAGGAAAGAATTGGGCGCGATAAGTAATACTGGGGCTATATGTGCGTGCGTGCGTGCTTGATTTTTTTTTTGTCTCGGGAATTGGAAGAGAATCGTGTGTCCGTAATAATGAGCGTGAAAGATTGAGGCGCGCTTGATAGATTTGTTGAGGATTGGTGGAGACAGGGGCGGAGGGGTATGCTATAGCTTATATGTGCGGGGTATATTGGATCAGGGACGGGCAGGGTGAGCTACTGGGATTTTTTTAATTGTCAACGACTGCGACAGGGTGGATCGATGGGGTTTGTCGGTATTCGCAGATATAGATGTTTGAGAGATTGTAAAAACAATAGAATTACAATATACGTTTGTTAGTTAAACATCCTGTACAACATGATAATTTTTTGTTTGTTCTGGGACCAGTGCAGGCTGGTTTACAACGCTTATACATGGAAATTTTAATAAATAAACTGTATTTATAATTCCTTCTCTAGTAAAAGCATCAGCCACGGGGCTCTACCAAAGAAAGGCGACGGCAACAGAATATTAAACCTACAAAAATCAATGGATACAACACAAAGGGGAGTGAGAAAATATAACGAGTGCGCCCGTACGCAAAGCGACACTTTTCGGGGAGCTCATGATAGCGAAATCGCACGCTCGTTCCCTCAGTTAGAAACTTCGATAATGGAGTTTTCGGATTCAAATAATTTAGCCGTGAAAAAATGGGGGAATGATGAGAGCGCGACGTCGCGCGCGCGAACACAAATCTTCTAGGATGTAGATATATAGATATAGAGAGAATATTTCTGGATATTTACATTACTTATGGGTCTGTTCTATGATTCACGTAGTACCAGGGATGCAGGGGGACCAGCGACTTCTGACAGGATTTATGTAAATGATAAATTGAATTTTATCGATTCACGCGCGACTGTTGTTATTTATTAACGCGTATATATATATAAGAAGAGCATATACGTGTCTGAAAATATATAATTATGTACATAGCTATATTATATAACGTAGAAAGACATATAGAACGGATTATCCATAGCATAATGTATACCTTATCTCCGTCGAAGTTATTAATGGTTTCAGCTAGTTTCAATTCGAACGTGGAGGGGGCAAGTTTGCTTTTCCTAGAACGCTGTCTGTCGAATTTGATTAACCACTCTGCTTCCAACTATTAATTGATTCAGTGTCAGCTAGTTTCAAATTCATTCGGTCCCCATCACCTTACCGCATATACTTTACGTATATGTTCCCGTTCTCGCACTCATTAAATAACATTATTCAAACAAACGTTCCACCGCTTATGTCCACATATATGCCTGTAAGTATTATATCCCGTACCTCAACAGATCAGATTAGTCAGAAGTTCGCTTGTGCCCCCCTCGGGGTCAATATTAACCCCCGCACATACGCGCACACGAAGAAAAGTGTGCTATCGTTACCTTTGCCGAAATACCATTCCCAAACTTTTCATTCGCCTCTCTCACTCTCTCTACTCGACTCGAGCATTAGACCGACCGTGAATACGGCTTTGACGAGGGGAGTACTCGTGCTAATGAGCGGTTATAAGAAGTCAGCGGGGCGAGCGATTTTTGCGACGTCTATCTCTCACAACCTTTTTTTTCTCTACTTTTCTCGCGGCCATTAGTATATAGGGTGTAACGATGTATTTTCACGTACAGAGTGTATAAATAAGCAGGAGGGTGATGATGCTAATTCGATGAATGAGTCCGTATTTCATGGTGCTTCAGTTGAGGAGGGAGTAGGCGGGAGGAGGTAAGTGGAGTTTTGAACTGTTTTTTCGAGGACGGAGATGTACATGAGGGCGGTACAGGGAGGGTCGCGATGAGTTTATACATTTAATATAGAAGATATCGGGGAGATTAGTTGTCAGGATATAGGTTCTGAAGTGTTTTTTTAGAAATTAAATACTTTGATTTTTTGTTAGTTTTGAGAAAAGGAGGAAAATGCATTCTCGTCTAATGAATCAGTGAATGTCACTGCTATCCAGCTATAAATATTCCAAATTAAGTGAAACATGTTTATATAGCGTTTTTCTGATCATCAGTGATGGTGTGATATTATTTATACTGATACGTAATTTTGAGGTGAAACATGACTGAAAAGGTAATCATAGATAGGACGTTGAGTGACCGATTTTCATTTTATAAATGTAATGGAAGTAGATGTAGGTCAGGTCTAGTCAGATGCGCTGCTTCTGATGTCGCGGGCATAGCAGCGCTGCGTACAAGTTTCACGTATACGTTACATTTCGAAAACAATCTCGCTGTGTTTGTGTTACATCTCCGGTATTTACTTGCAAATATTCTTCAGACTATAGGGTTTGAATCAAATAAACATAATTAAACATTGAAATTTAATCAATTTCCTTCTCCTATTCTGGCGAAATTAAAAGAGTAGCCGAATGAAACCCAATTCACTTGCGCACTTAGTCGCTATATTATACTCCGAACCTGCGGCCATGACTGCGCTTTTCCAGGGAAACGAAAATGCCAAACCCTCGACATCAAAAAGTATTTAATTAGAGTCAACGGAAAACGTTTTTCTATTTGAATGTATTGCCGCTGGGAAATCGTACACGCGTGCATATAGTGTATCGACTG
The DNA here is from genome assembly GCA_900474315.1 of Torymus auratus. NCBI lineage: Eukaryota > Metazoa > Arthropoda > Insecta > Hymenoptera > Torymidae > Torymus > Torymus auratus. The sequence goes on from UXGD01005979.1 coordinate 12,371, forward strand.
AGCGCGCGCCGTAATACTAATTACGAGGTACCCGAGGGTGCGAGTGCGCGCGTTTATTGACAAAGAAAGTTTGCCTACGGCGAAACCTCGTCGAAAGGTTGGAGAATGTTGCGCGCGGGCGCTGGAGGTGCAATCAAAACGATCAAACTTTATTCGTCGGACTAAATTTTAATTATTTTATCGGTGTGTGTTTGTACAACGATAATAATTTGGTACAGTTTTTTCTTATATGTACATACTTCTGGTACATTCATCAGAGTTGCGGATATAGAAAGAGATAAACAAAAGGTATATTTCGATGTTGATCGTAATAATAATGTTATATCACTTGCGAGAAAGTAAACAACGGTATTTTTCACCCTGCGAAATGAACGCTACAGTTTGCATGGCGAAATTATTGCCCTATCGGTAGAAATACGAGGATGCGATGAAAAAGAAAAAAGTCGCGCGCGCGTCAGCGCGATTGATATTTTCACGCCTCGGTGAATCAACCGAAGTGCGCAGTTAAATTTACACTTATGTTTCTAGCTTTTTTTTAACGATCTAACGATTTTCAAATCGTTACTCTCGTTTATGGTTTCGTATTTCACATTATCGCTGCGCGAAAAAAAAATGGAAAAATCAAAATAGCGTTACGAGATTTTATGATTTTCACGTTAACACCTAAGATTTCTTTATATACTTCTATAATATACGTTGACTAAAAATATTTCATAATAAAATAAATAACGATTAGCATTAAATTATTATTCAAATATTTAAATGTACTAATGTGTAAAAATGACTGCTGTATTATCTACTTCAATCTTCAAAATTGATTTTAATCATACAATTCCATAAAGTGTTGAGATAGATGCTTATGGATCAGGATGGGGCTGTTTAATACAAAAAAATGACTTGATTTTTTTGTAATGCTTGAAAGCGACGTTTCGTCGGCTTGGTCTGCCGACCTCTTCAGGCTAGATGTTTATTAAATAAAA
>UXGD01005980.1:0-13350 GCA_900474315.1 Torymus auratus
ATATTGAAAAAAATAGAATAAATTAAGTCATAAACAGTAAAAATTAATTTAAAAAATATGTAAAACCTGTATTTAATCATTAATAGGAGTCAACTCCTGTGAATAATTCTTAGTATAAAGGAAATAAAGGAATTCATTTGTCATTACATTGCATTCTATAAATGATTTCGAAATTCTTATATGGGAGTTGAAATTTGAGAATAGAAACTTGCATAACAATAATGTAGTGATCATTTTTAAACAATTAAAAACTGTACAAAACGTATATTTTTGATATTTGGAAGCACGCGACATCGATTATTTAAGCTTTCGAATAAGTAAAGATAGAGAACTAGAAAAATATCCGAATTAGCGAATTGGCCGAATTATCCCGACTTACCTTATACATACAAGGGTCATAGATTGTCCATGGCATCCGCGGTTACAACGCCAAACTAATTTTACTTGCTTCATTTCCCTTCGAGTAGCTTTCGCAGAACCTATAATCGAATAAGCTCGCGGTAATTGAAACCAACCGCACTCAGATTGGCGTACGCCTGCACTCACGCCTATCGGGTTGCCAGCTCGGTGGGGCGAAAAGCGCGTAGTCACAGATTTTTCAGATATATCTTTACAAGTTTCTTAGATATTTGAGATATTGACATGAGAATTCCTAAAAAAATATAACAATTTTCTCCACCGTCTGCAGGTACGTCATCGACAAAAAGAGCGCCGAGAAGGTGAACGAGCTGATCCAGGCGTCGCTGTTCATCATGGCGGTGGGCAATTCGTGCGTTAATCCGCTGGTATATGGAAGCTACGCGATCGAATTCAAGAAGGAATGCTGCCGCTGCTTTCTACCCTGGACCTCGCGTAAAGCGAAAGCTGACGTGACACTCATCCAGCGGAGCCTAGGTAATTGCAAGCTTTAATCACCGTAAACGGTGCTGGTACGAGTGCGTATTTATATATAGGGATTCTCAGCGCGTGGGTGATAGAGTTTGTCGAAGCGATATTCCAGTGAATTCGGATATGCATTCTCGCGGCGGTACGAGTGACGTGGATATTTTTAGTTTGATTTTAAAAGTTTGATGGAACTGTTGAAAAAAAGTATTACGCGCGGATTGTATATCAAAAAAATAAAACTAGAGGAAAGATTTCATTTTTTCCGAGGATTCAAAAGTATTGACTTTTTCCAACGTTGTGACAGTTTAAAGTTGACCGTCTAAAGTGCACAGATAAATCGAGAAAATGTTCATCTCCATCTTCACACGTTTTTTAGTGCAATTTTGTAGCTTGACTTTAAACTATCATAACTTTGGAAGAATGAAGTCAACTAAATGGTAAACGGAAGCTCGTTTTCTCTGGTTTTATAATTAAGAAGACTTTGATGGAACTCTTAGTATAATGAGTGATTAAAATTTCGAAAAGAGACTTTTTTCAAGATTCTTTAAAGTAGCGATAAAAATGTCCATAACTCGTGCTTTTAAAAGCTTTAAAACTATAATATTTCGAATATTTTCGTAAATTCACACCCAAAATCATATCCTTTAATTTGAACCAAATTCATGACTATGATACAGTAAAGGCACATTCATATAGCTACTATGACGTTGTAAACACTTCAATTAATGTTATATAATCAAAAAGAATACCAAATACAATACACGATAGAAAAATATAAACTAAACCCACTGGCTTATCGCTTCCGGCAATAATTTCGAGTACGTAGTTTACGCTCGATATTCGAATTGAACAGTATAGTTGATGAATCCACTCACCTGCGCGTTTCTAGAAACACCAACAACAAACAATTTTCACGTTATATACATTGCACGTACGTTAATCAAATAAATGAAAGCTGCACTCTCTCGGCAACCCACATCCCTTGCACGATACGTATATATCCCGACAAAAAAAAAGAAACAAACGAAATAAAGACTGGCGCCCGGGGCTGGGTTAGAAATCAAAGCAAAGAGATAAAACAAAATAAAAACACCCGCGTTTGTCTAACTCCAACAATATTAACACGAAGCGGCGAACGCTCGGCCGCCCCCTATACGTCTGTTGCAGGTGGTTCGAAATTCCAGAATCAAGACACGATCAAGTCCCCGGGCGTCAGTAAACAAATAGTACATAGCGTCAGGCAGGCCGTGCACGGGCTCTTCAAAGGTGCGTATCTCCTCTCTCTCATTCTCCAGCATGTACGCGCGCACGTCACTTTTTTTTGCTTCGCTACCTTTATGATTGTATATTGTATACGCAGAGCTTCGGTTGAGATCTAGTTACGTGGATAGCTAGAATACAATTTTTTTTTTCTTTCGTGTGTGTTGCAGTTGGTAGCGGGCAGACGAAGAGCACGGCTGTGTGCGGCAAGGTGCTCGCGCCGGTTAGTCCCAGACTTTCTGTGTCGACCACGTCGAGGGGACCCGTCGAGAAGATGCCTCTGCGAACTATCGTAAGTGTTTTGCTTTCTTTTGAAATCTGCTTAGAAGATGCTTTATTGCGAAATTAAGATGCGAAAGAAAATTATCCCGAAGACGAAAGTACCAGCGTCGAATTTCATTATAAATAATTATAATTTATGCTGGTCACGTTATAATAAGGATGATTGAGTCGAAGAACACAAAATTTCATTAGACGAAAAACCGTGATTTTTTTTAATTAAAAATGGAAAATATTACTTCTGTACTGTTAAGATCTTATGTATATTCAGTGATATAATGATCTGCATATCATCAAAGTTTCGCGGGACAATTGAAGTAGTGGCATAATCATTTTTGCACATACTTACCGACAGTTTTACATTTTTCGCTACCTCTTATCTAATTTCTAATTTTGCATAACTATCCGCTTGTTTATTCCTTCTCGATTCGTTGCAAAGGGCACCTAACTACAGCAATATTCAAAAACTTGAAATTAAATTATAACAGCGAAAAATTCGTCGTAGGAATCTGTAATATATGTCACTCGCCTAATAATGAAAGCTCCAATTCCAGCGAAATCTCAATACAACGCAACGTCTCTTATTTATACATAAAAGACAATGACATACTATATAATATCTGATCACCACCTTCACTTTGACAATTAAAGGCCAATTATGCTCGCGATCCTCACTATCAATTACAAACTTATTCTCTATACCCGTCAAATTCGCGAAAATATGAATTCGCGGAACTGCAGACGCAACAATCGCCAATAAAACAACCAGCCAAAAACATTCCATGTAAAATACAATATATTTATTATTCAACAAAGGAAGAAATCCAAACAATGTGAAAATCCACGCTCGTGCGAACGTGTCTCGATACATCATCATCGTCCGCCATATACACTCTCTCTATGCTTTCGCTCGCATTATTACAGAGGCACAGCGCGCGTGTATAATACACGTGTCGTGCGCTCGCATATTCACACACACGTTCGGCAATGTTTGCTCTCGCTCGCGAGTCCGCGTCGCTCCAAGGCACTGATTTACAAAACGATTGATCACGTCCGGCCGGCGTATAGTGCGCGTTAATAAATTAAACATACGCTGAGTGCACATCTCTGGATCTCTGTGTGTATGTGTGCATTGTACATCCGTCATCGGGCCATGGGTTAATTGCATGCAGCGAGAATCGCAGTCTCGGTCTTCTGAGGACCGAAGCATCGTGAGCGTCGCCCGCTGGATTGGCCCAATCCGCCGATATTGACCGCTCAGACTAGATTTGCTCGGCAGCGAGCAAAATGTGTGGTTTCCTTTTTGTCTTTATTGTGTTTGTTATTTAGCAGAGGAGAAAGTTTGCAGAAGTATATATTTATCGCGACGCGCGCGATCACGCGAACACATTGCTCAGTATTGTTTTTTTTTTGTTATTTTATTTTTGTGAAAACAGTATTGTATAACAAGATTTTTGTGGCTCCTTACAAAACAAGCTTATACACTTATAACATATTACGCTGTCTCTCTCACACGCACACATTCTCTAAGTATAATTATATTATCGATCCCGCAGTCTCGATCATCCGGAGCTCCGTAACTAAACAAAGTCCAGTTTTCAAACATAACAAACAAACGATTCCTCCTACACTTTCTCTATAACACCTAACCCAGCGAAAAATCAACGAATTATCACTGTGTATCACCGACATAACGCTCTTTAACAAACAAACGAACAAGGGGGAATAAAGAAAGACAAGAATGAACACTACTCTGTCAATATCTCCCTCATTCTCTCAATGACCGGCGAGTGGCTGCTCGACCCCAGCGTCTTTAGCCTCGCCGGACGTCGACGTTTCCTCCTTGAGTTTCTTGCGTAGCGCGCGGTTACGGATGTTCAGCATCGTGCGGGCGACCAGCCAGACGGCGCCTTTGTCGCACACGCAGCGCAGACCGTCGACGAAGCCGATGAGAAGCGAGTGCGGCGGGTAGCCCGTCGTGCGCTGCTCGATGCCTACGGTTTTTAGAGACGACTCGACGAAGCGCTCGGGCGTCGGGGCCATCCAGGTTGCTTGCCTGCGGAGTTGAAATGGAATGATTAGTTTTTGATATAGGTTTTATGGGGAAAAGAAATAGTCGTTGATTGGGCACTTGTGGCGTTGAGTGGCATTGGATTTTTAAACGCAATATATCGTTTGGGAAATTCAATTTTTCATTCGTCAAGTGGTATTGATTAATTCGGAACCGGAGGATTTAATTTTTTTTATTGAGTTTTGGATAGAATTTAAAATCGAGAAATTTCACGATTCAATGTTAATTAATGTTTATGAAATTACAAGAATTGTTATTTTTTATGAATCAGTCCGTAGTAATAATATTAATTGTACAAAGTAACTGAAATATATTTTCATTAAATTGGTATGTACAATGACTAAACTCTTAGCGACTGATACGCATTCCAAACTTTATGATTACGATAATTATGATGAGCAATAGATTAATCGCGAAATTTTGTGAATAGTTATGATGATAATTCTATTAAGTCCCTCTTTGTGCGCTTTAAGAGTAGAAATTTCCTATTACACCGAATAATTTGGATGTAACACAGACTAAACTCTTAGCGACTGATACGCATTCCGAACTTTATGATTACGATAATTATGATGAGCTAAAGATTATTCGCGAAATTTTTGGAATAGTTATGATGATAATTCTATTAAGTCCCTCTTTGTGCGCTTTAAGAGTAGGAATTTCCTATTACACCAATTAATTTGGATGTAACACAATTTATAATGATAATGTAATTACAAAATTAAAAATCCTATTTGCACACCATTATTTTTCGCACTCAAAGAACTAAAAAAAATTTTAATATTCTCTACATTTAATTAAAATTTAGCACGATAAATACTTGATTAAACTTTTAAATGAAATTTTATATAAAGATAAAAAACACACCATACGATATTTAACTATTCCGTTCATTTACGTATTCTAATTTCCAACAGTTCAAAATTCAAATGGGAAACTAAAAATCGAACCGTTCGACTGCGTCGGCGAATTCCCGCAGGCGACCTCTGACATAGCTTTTTTCCATTATTCATCAGCACTTGATTCGGTTGTGCCATGCTCGCGATCAGCGTTTTTTTCGTCACCGTCTCCGTTTGAATTAGCGCTCCGGTTATATTATGATTGCCTGATCGAGTGTGCAGAAGTTTTTGCGAAACGTATTTATTAAAAGAAACACAATACTCTAGTAATACTACATTAGTACTAGAGAGGTATTGTAATAATACTGCAAAAGTACTAGAACGGTAATATAATAATACTATAGTAGTACTATAATAATATTCGTTTAATTTTAATTTTTTTCAGCAATAACTATTCATAAGTCATCAAAATTTTAATATAAAAAATTAAAATAAGATCGATAGACAGGGCGGGCGCAATCAACATAGGCGCTCCGATTAAACTACGTATCGTTTGATCGCGCGTGCAAAGATTTTAACGGAACGATGAATAATGGAACGTTCGAGTATTACGCGCGTAGACGGAAAACACGCAGGCTTTTTCCAGAATTGTTTAAAGATACGCTCGCTGTAATGAATTCGAGTCGAGCTCATAAATAATTAAATGACTTTTCATGCGGCGAGGAGGTTTTTTTTACCCTTCGACTTTAATGAATTCTGAAAAAAGACCCGGTAGTGAAGCGTCGCGGGTAAACGTATATCAAAATAAGGAGTAAAAAGTCGAGTGTCAGCTTGTTTGCAAAATCTAGCCTGACACTGAAAATTGACTATTTTTTTCTTCTTATTTTCGAAACGATTATATTCTTATCATTATTATTCATGCTCAGATAAGACTTAACACCGCGTAAATATATTTTAAAAGCAAAGAGAAATCACTTATATCACTTATAATCACTAATAATAATCCGATTTTCTGACGTAATTACAATTTTTTAGCTTCAAAATCAAGTTTGCTCCGTTTTTTTTTCTTCCAACTCATTAAATCTGCACGAACAAAACGAAGCATCTCTCGATTATGCATTACCTACTTTGCAAGTAGATTATTCCCAACCGCGTTATCCAACCTCGACTTTTTGCCTCAACCAAAGCAACTCCATATACTCACTTGATCTTGGACATCTTAGTAGCGACAAGCCCAGGTAGCAAGCACTGCACGGTAACTCCCCTCGGCGCGCACTCAGCTGCCAGATCAGCGCTCAATTTGTCGACGTACATTTTGCTGGCACCGTACACCGCCAGATACGGACTGGGAATTGAGCTTAGCCCCGATCCTACATTAATGACAACACCCTTCCGTCGTTCCATCATTCCAGGCAACACCTGTCGTGCAACCCCTGTGACCGCGGCCACATTTAGCTGAAGGATCCGCGCTATCGTCTCCTCGTCGACGCAGGAGAAGAGCTCCGGATGGTCATAACTGGCGCCCGCATTGTTCACCAGCACTCCGACCTGCGTACATTATATAAAATATATACACGTATCCACGTTAACGCATACACCGGTTTCGCGCGCAGTGAAAGTCGCGCTATAATGAGAGTCGAAAGCGATACACAGACAGAGCTGGCCGCGTGGGCTTTCTATAGGCGAGGACCGTGAAAGTTTGCGGTGCGAGTTGTATATAGTAAGTAAGTATAGTGAGGAAAATTCATTCGATGAAGACTGAAAAATCCGCGGTATGATCATGATTATGATGCCAGTTGACATGCGTGCTATTATAAGGTTATATATATATATAGCAGCTCGCTTTCTACGCGCTGATAGCGAATTTTGTGGTTTTTCTATTTCTGGTGGAGTGGAAACGTGCGAGAGATTAGTAGGTCTGGGTTTTACCTGTCGTAGTTGGCTAGAGGCAAGAGTTTGCGGTTCTCGCCGAGATAGTAATAAAAAATAGCCAAGCTTCTGCCCCGCAACGACTGCAATGGATATATATAAGCGAGGTAGAGAGCGATGGATATAGAGATAGAGAAAGGAACAGGAAGCGTTGGTTATAGAGATACTCGGAAAAAAGCGATTATATACCGTGGCGAGGTGATTTTTCCGGTTAGATAACGTGAATTTCTCGTTTATATACCGTTACCAGAAATCTATATGTATATATGTACCGGTGGAACGTTCGACTGAATAATAATATCATAAAGAAAAAATGCACCGACTATTAGTTATTCAAATATTTCAAATTTAAAAAAGAAAAATTGAAATAGAAGCATTAAGTATAACCGTCGTCCCAGTTCTCCTCTCACCCTAATATAAAAAAAGCCATCGACCTCAACCCACCACCACCCCCTCATCGATCCACACTTACCTCCAGCTCCTCAATCGCCTTTCCAATCCTATTGTACACCGCCTGTCCTTCCGTCAAATCCGCCTCGACGATCCTCGTCTCAACGCCGTAGGTCCTCTTGATCTCAGCAGCCGTCGACTCGAGCTTCGACAGCGACCTCGATACCAGTACGATATCCATACCCTTGTTAGCTAAAGCCTGAGCGAAGGCTTTGCCGAGGCCATCCGTAGCTCCTGTGATGACCGCCCATTTGCCCTGGCGAGCTACGTCAATACCTAAGCCGAGGTTAGGCGCGATCAGCTTCTTCCAGAGGACGACGCTCAAGCGCACGGCTAAGCGTAGCCCTACCGCCGCGATTATCACCACCGCTATCTTCTCCCAACATGTCAGCGCCATTCTGTATAGAGAACGAGAGAAGAGATTAATTTTGTTATAGATATATAGGGGTGTTTTGTTATATACCTGTGGTGAGGGAAGTAGCGGTCGAAGAATTCGCGGTAGATGGTGTAGGGTACCGAAGTCAAGCTGTTAAGAACGTTCATGATTGCGATGTAAGCGATGCACTGCGGTAAATTACAACTGCGGTAACGCGAATTTAATATAACACACGTGACTCGCGCACTTATAAAAACGTTATCCGATAAAACAGAACGATATTATTATCGTTATCTTATACTATACACCGCACTGCGCAAGCTTTCACACTGAACCCGTCCGCAGCGATATATATATATTTACATCCCAAGCACAGCCATTTAAGCGCTCGCTTTAATAACACCGTTCGCAGCACGTAATAATAAGCGCCCGCTTTGATAACGCTGCTGTATATCGCGCGGGGACATGAGTAAGCAATTGAGTGCGCGTGTGGGTATAGCCGGCGAAATTCTCTTCTGCAGCGGCAGACGCGCGCGTGCACTTACATACTGAAATAAACTAAGCGAGCGAAATGTGCGCCGTGTATAGTATAAGTGAGAGCGAAAGAGAGATTCCGGTGAAAAAGTGGCACGACGGTTATTGTGCGCACGTTAATTAGCGAGAGATTCAGTCGGCGAAACTTTGAATTTCAGAGCACTCGGTGGGCGGTAGTAAGAAAGAGAAGGATTTATGTATAAAAGTGTATTACGCTTGAGTATAGGACTATTGTATGTTGAACGGAAAGCAGTACTGCGAACACCGCACGAACTTATTTCCAGAACGGAGCACTGTATTAAGGGCGGATGCGGGATGGAAGGCTAGGTCGCTCACACCCTACGCGCACGCGTACTAAAGCTCGACTCTTCCCCCTCGTCACGTATATAATACAAAACAACACTGTATTCGTACGTACCTGCAGCAGAAGCAAGTGACATCCGCCGTGCAGCGAGTCTCTCGAACAACAGACGCGCACTCAACGTCCGATATTGGTTTTAAAAAAGAGGCCCTCGTGTATATTAAGCTATACGCGGAAAAGAAGCCGGCGCCGCTCTCTGTGGTGTAACTACGTGTGGTGTATGTGCAGCGGGCGAGTGTCGGTCGATGCGCCGCCGTCGTCTCGCTCCCGTTGCGCGCGCGCGCGGCAATGTCAGGGCTATACCCCCACCACTACTCGTCGATGCGCTTCCTGAGCGCCGCTGCGGCGGGAAAGCGACGATGGAGAGGTTCTGTAGCGGTAGTTGGCATACTTTGGGATGGAGCGGAGAAAGAGAGGATGGAATAACTGGGTTATCGTCCTATCCCGATCGTGTATCGACCTCTCTCTTTTTCGAGTCGAAGTGTGTGTGTGTGCGAAATTTTGCGGTTTGGGGTGGTAGGGGAAATTGGAGAACTGTGGGTGCGAAAGATTTCTTTCTTTGTTTGGTAAAAAGGGAGTTAATCGATCGATGAGCGGTGTTTTGGTTCGTGGGTCGGGATACGCGATAGTTTTTCAAACAAGTGTAGAATAAGGCGACGATGAGGATATTTTGAAAATATATATAAGCGAGACGTGTGAATTATGTACCGATGTTTGCGCAGGGAATTCATCGACGCGAGATTATGATCGATCTGTTGTTATATTGCGTTGTACGCGGCGACGGTCATCAATTATCGTTTATTAAGGATCGGGAAGTTACCTGTTGGAATTATACGTTGAAAAGATATCGGAAAATGGAAAATATTATTCTCGTAGTCGATGGATATGAATATGCAGATGGATAAATAAGGACAAAAAACAATTTCAATCGTTTTTCGATGTTTTTTTTTTTTTAATTCGAAATACCTGTAGCTGCAAGACAAGTGTTTATTATAAATATTTTTACCCAGACGATCGTCATTAGAAAACAACGAGTTTATTTATCTTTAGAACCGGAGACCTAGATCCTCTACTTTTACAAAACAAATTAACCAAACGTTGGCATATATCAGCTATAATATGCATATAATTAATCTCCCCATCGTCACACTTATTAATTATAAAACTCCACAACCATAAAAATCACGTCCCCAACTTTCTACATATCCAGTACCAAAACAAAAAAAAACAATAAAAAAGAAGGCACCACAAATCCAATATCCCCATCATTAACGCCGGCACCCGCACGATTTCTAGTCGCCCAGGCATCTGAAATACAGCACGCTCGATTTCGCCGCGACTGCCGGCCAATGTTTACCTTCCGGTATACAAGAGCCGATCGGCCAAAGACGCCTCTCTCAAGGATATACAAGTACCGTTCGCCGCAGCGATACCAGTTTCTCTCTCTCTCGGCGCCGCGGCAGTAGGTCAAGAGCCTCGCGCTCGCGAAATCCTCTCGCTTTTTTAGACGCCGGGCAGGTTCCGTTCGCAGCCGGTAGACGAATTGATAATCTCTCTAGCGATTTTCGGAGGTGTCTCACGCGTATATGTATAGGTGCCATTATGTTATTTCGCTTTCTTCGGCGGGTTTCGCTTTCACTTGCGCACGCGCGGCTTTTATATCATGGGCGCTGACGCGACGTGGGTTTGATTTATATGCGTGGTCCAATTATTAATGACAAGTAAGTGACTGCGTACAAGGTGGTTATTGAGGAACGATGTATTTGCGGTGGTTTTTGTTTAGGTTTAGATGTATGCACGAATAAATTAGTACAGACAAATTAATGATAAATATCGAAGTAGTGTATAAAAAAAAAGAAGTTTAGAAATTAAAGAAAGTTGAAAATTTTCCATGTCGCGAATTTTTGTTTGACCTCCCAGCGTTAAATAGTTACTTGTATCAATCCTATTACACTTCATTCGTTGGCATGTTTTGAGTGGGTTTTATTTTCGCACCGTCTCTTCTAAGGAATATAAATCTACTCGCTGATTAGATTACCTTGGCTAGAACTATAAAAATTATGCAAATGCCGAAAATTAGATAGCGCTTTGTCATAAATTTCTACGGTTATGTAACCTATATGGAAACTTGATTTTTTCGTGATTCTTTTTCCTCATTGATCTGTTTTTCGATAATATACATCCTTAAATTTGCCATTGCCATTATTATCGTCATGACTCATGATTATGACTCGTCTTTATTTCATCCGACACTCTCTTTCTTATTTACGAAACTCTCTTTTTAAGTACTGGACATGAGATCTTATTCACAGCAGTACCGTATTAATCGACAGTAAAATGTTGTAAAAATGTTTTTATATTACTATAATATGCAAAACTGTGTTTATCTAAATTACCGAACAATTTTAGCATTTCACTAAATATTCTCAATTCCACCGTTTTTTCAAATGAGAAATGGACGACCCATTTGATAATAATTATATACGAAATATTTTAAACCATTACACTGTTACGCCTGTAGTTTTTCTTTCATTAAATTAACCCATCACAATACACAGAAACTAACGCAACTTAATTTTTTTTTCTCACAGAAGCCCATCTTCAAGGACATCATGCCAAAATCGCCGTGCAGCGAGCCAATAATCGGCGACACACTCAGCGTGCCCATGATCCAGCAGGCCGCTGCACTCGGCTCGCCCCTGGGATTTTCGGCCGTTGAGCCTCAGACTGCGTAAAGGTTCTCTCTCTTTTTCTTTCCCAAGTGAAAGTTTAGCCATCGCACGCAATCCCTTTTACTCTCGACTTATATATGAAAAAAACGAGTGCATCGTCTCTTACCGTATTGTGATTCAGATATATCAACGAACTCGACATGACGCTGCGTTTGGGTAGATACTCAATAACGATAATATTATAATGTATACGCGTTTCTATTACTTCTGTGAGGAGTGATGATGTATACGAATACGAGAGTGCGCATAGATTGTAAAGAGTTTTTTTATTGAATATACGCTTCGAAGCGGATTATTGATAATTATTATATACATGAAAAATAAGTTGTATTCCTAGTCAGATAACGTACCTGTCGACGTTTCGAATTTCAAATCAATCTCATTCCCGTTTATAAGGTTGACGATTTTAATATAATGTTGTATAAGGGATGGATATTATATATACTTTATCGAAGAGATTGTATATATTTGTATTTATTTAGTTTGTATATTAAGAGATTGTAATATTATTGGAGTTTTATTTTTGTGTACGAATTTTTTTAATATAATACTTATATTTTTATTGAAACGATGAGAAAACAGCCCGAAAAAAATTGTATAAAAATAAGGTTTATTGGATATACGGTGCCGATTGTCGCGACTTCCCGTAATATGCATAATACGAATCCTGTTAACATGAAATATCTATTTTTTTAAAATGAAATACAAGGCAATTACGATGAATGTAGGGATTGTATGTACATATAGAATGTAAAATATGTGTAGGGTATATAAGATAAAAGCCAAAACCACGACTAAAGCCAAACCTATAATGTTTCGTTGAACCATGTGTACCAAATATGATTGTAAAACTTCGACAAATACAAACACTGTTACATACACGAGCTTGTACATGTCCCCTGTGTATACCAGTATGCAATGCCAGTATTATTATTATTATTATTACTATTCTCACCATCGCCATAAACCAATTCTATGTAAATTATAAGGAAAAGACTCTCCGAATTATCGCTGTGTACAAGAAGAATGAAAAAAAAAAATGAATCGCTGTGTTTGTTAATAAACAATCATGTCTTTTTCTCAGGAACGCCTCCTCATCTCTTACTATCCCCCTCTCCGCCCCCGCGACTCTCACTTTCTCTCGAATGGGAACGGCGCGTTAAATGGATTTCCGAAGCGAAAGCAGAGAACTACGGCTAATATAGCCTGTGGCTCTCACCTCTGCCACCGCGCCGCGATATTTTAATGATACATTTTTTTTATGTATATACGTGAGATTGAGCGAGAGACTTTCGACGTCGCTGTTTAGGACGAGAGATAGAGGCTTTAGGATTTTTCCGTTGTTATGTGGCTAATTCGTGTGTTACTTTTATTGGGAGGATTTGTCGAGTTTATGTAAGTGGAAGAGAAAAAAGGTATGCATTAATACTGTTTTGTGTAATGGTGATGAAACATTTTGTTACGTTTCCGTAAAAGTAAAGGCAGCTTCGTATCGTCACGAATACAGTTTTTGATTTAATCCAACTATATTGTCGCCCAAAAATCTATCTTATTACGCGACATTCTATTATATCTCTTTTATTCGGTCTTCGAATTGCATAACTATACCGCTTACCCACCTAAATCCTAAAACC
>UXGD01005981.1:0-13349 GCA_900474315.1 Torymus auratus
AGTGATAAACTGTAGTATGAAATAAAGAAAATGTAAGAAATGAAAAAATGAAAATCTAACTAGTACTTAAAACTAAATTATAAGCATAAATAAAAATCATTATTATTTTTATTCATAAGGTTTTTTTTTACCTTATCTGGCTGTTCCTTACAACAATCTGCTAGGCCAAAACCATTTTCTTTGCCACCCCAACTCTGCAAAACATACACAGTATGTTAATTTAAAAAATTTATGTACATATAATTAAATTTACAATCATTAGCGGTCCTTACCTCTGCTAAGTGATTTAGTCGGCTAAGCAAAGCTTGTCGTTTATCGCTGTTTAATCTTGTAATAAAATTGCTTCGTTTACTAAACATGTACAGAAGATTTAATACTCCCAATACCACATGCATATCACAACTTGACAGCAAGGTTATGAGATGTTCCATACTATTATACAAGTGTCGTGAAAAAGAATGTTCTATCAGCAGAGTAGTAAAATGGAGAACCCAAAGTAACAACTCTTTCGCCTAAGGAAAAATTATTTATTTTTAGTGTAAAACATTTCAATTTATATGTACCTTTTTATGTTTTGTATATTAATATATCCCAAATTGATTGACTGTTTAATTAATTTTTTTTGTTTTTTAAACTATCTTAAAGTCAAAGTGCATCTTTGTTTTTATTTTATGTAATTTGATAGATATTGATAGAAAAATTTGTTGAATAAAAGAAACCTCTCTGTTTTGTGGAAGATCGCAGGCCAGTTCCCATGCATTGTCTGGGCTCTTAGTTGCTGCTTCTTCCAATATACTATCACTAAGGTCTAAAACATCAATCCAATGAAATAATTCACATTTACTGAAGGTCCAAGCATCAATCTGCTTCAACTCCTCCAACAATTCAGTGTGAGAGCAAGAGCGCAGCTTGTTTATCAAAGCTTGGCACTCTGCCGGCTGCAATAAAACATTTTGTTTAAAAATTTGTCCTTGGCCTCGACACAAAGAACCATGCAAAAATGTGGCAAGTTGCGACTTACCACTTCAGAAGTGCATTTTTTCAGTCTGCTCCTGTCGATCTTCATTTTGGTGGCGTTTCTTGCAAAAAGTTAAAACCTGCAAGAGACAGACACACGTTCATTATCAAAACCTGCAAGATTGGAGTGAAGAAATCACGTGATTTTATTTTCAAGAGCAGCGCGAAATTAAAATTGACTTTCTTCAGGGCAGTGGTATGATGAAATATACTTATAAGTTATGAAAACATTAGAAAACAGTGGCAATTTTAACAGGGCAACACAATCGCGCCAAAGAAATTGATAAATACGTCGCCGATAAAACCGTGTTCGACAAAGTGCAGCTCTTCGCGAAGCCTCCGCTTTTTCTCACTCCTTTATCTTTCTCTGTCTTTCTCGTTCGCTCGCCTCTACTTCTCTCTCCCTCTCTCTCTGGCATTCCCGAAGACAAAGACCCGTGATGGTGAGTGTGATATTTATAATGTCTCGTTCGACTCGCGGCGCGCGCTCGCGAAATAAAGAATTGCCTGCAGCGTTCGCATCGAGATTCCCGAAAACGTTCCTTTTATTTTCGCTCAAACTGCAGAGTCACTCCTAACCTCGTTGTGTTAGCTCTTCGCTGTCATGACAGGTATCGCGAGCAAGGAGCACACAACCGCACCACGAATTACATGAAATTACGGTAGGTATATACCTGTGCCGCTCTCAGAAACTTTTATCGATGGCCTGCATTTCTTTCGGACAGTCCCGCATGTCGTCGACGTTGTGTCCCGTCGATCGGACCTCGGACGTCTGTTATAGATACCGTTTGCCACAGGCTACAGCACTATCTATACGGTGAGCGCGCGTTGTTCTGTGTGCGGACTACACAAGCCACAGCACGTACACACCAATGCACTACTCGTGAAAATTCTGCTGCTGCGACGATTCGCTCTCCACTGCAGGCTGCTCGTACTTATCCGTGTACTTAATCAAAATGAATTTTTTTCGAGAGGGAAAAAAGGCAGGCAAACCTAACCTTAACCGATTTCTCTCTCCCTAGCATCGACGTTCGTCGTCTTCTCCCGTGTATATTATGTGCTTACATATGTCGCTGCCCGCACTGCGCGCACGAAAAGGAGGCTTAATAGCGCGTGCTACGAGAATTTTACGCGTTACAACGAGAAAGAGGTAGAGATACTCGGAAGAAAACTGTAAATGGCCTCGCGCACGATAACGGGAACCGGAGGACTATAAGGCCGCGTTTGGTGTAAAAGGGCGAATCGAATCAGTCTCGTATAAGTATACAGCAGCTGTCTTTTTGTTTCTAGCGATGACGACGAGTTTTAATGATATAAACAGACGCGCACGGGAGAGATGAGGGAGACTGTTTATCAATCGAAATTCTTGCTCCGATTCACACCGAGCGATTACTAATCGACGAGAGAAAAAAGGGAGAACGAATGAGAAAGACAGAGACAACCTAACCTATGTGCCACTTCGGTTTAATCGGAACAATTTTTATATTGCAGATACATCGATCCGACACAACAAAGACGGATACCACCAGCTGAAATCGCTCGCTCGTGCACTCGAACGTGTCTCGACACGCGAAAAAAGAAGTGCCACCACCACCACCACCACTGCCTATAAGTTATACTTACGCTGTTCGGAGGGAGAGAGAAAGAGAGAGAGAGAGAGAGAAAGAGAATAAAATTAGAAATTGAACAGACGGAGAAAACGCAATTATAACGCGCTCGGCGCCTATGCGCTGTACGATGATTTCCAAAAGTAGATCATTATACCTACACGGAACGATCCACTTTTTTTCTTAATCGCGCGCTGCGTACTGAGAATCCACAAACTGTAACGGACTCTATAATCTAACGTGTTTCTTCTAACCGTTGATTGAATGCCAGCGCAAAATCATAAGAAAATCAAACACGCCTCTTTGAGCATGCTTTTCATTTCTTTTCACAATTTGAAATGTTCGAGAATGCAGATATCTCTGCCAAAAACAAAACCCTCGCGAATTCACCGCAGAACGGCAAAACTGTCGGGGCTGGGAAAAGCGATGACTCCGCGACGGCGAGGATTTAAAAATGCTCAGTCAATCGAAACGACGGCCCGTCGTATACTTATTAGCCTCTAATGCGTCTTATATAGTTATTATATAGGAAGGGGCTCATCGCGCGCTCGCGCGAGCGCTCATATATATATATATATATATCCGTTATATACCTACACACACGCACGCGTCCTGTGAAAGACAATGGAAAACACACCTTACGATCGCGCGCGTATTTCGCAGCTATGACTCGTTGCTGTTTGCTCGTGGCGATACGATCATCCTAATTTCCTTGAAGATATACGATCGTCGCGACCAAATTTCTTTTCTTCTTTATGTTTATCCCTTCCATCCCTACCAAGATATCTCGGCGTATTATCATTACCTTCACCTGGCAACGACGCAGCGGTCGACTTTTCCAGCGACTCGTGTCCACATCTCGGGAAAGCCGAAAACTCGCGCACCGCTGCACTGCGTTCTTATAACTCGCACGTTAATACGTACACACTTTCTCGCTCTACTGAATACCTATACAACACTAAGTACACCTCTGCGTGCGCGATCAGCGCAGCGCGCATTTATACGTACAGAAAGAGAGATGCAACCTAACCTACGTCGAGTCTGCCTCGTCAGCCTTCGCAGACTGAATTTCCTGAAGCGCCCCCGAGGATAGAAACACACTAGTACTTTCTCGAGCCTGCAGCTCTGCTATCCATCCTTCATTTCTCTTTCGGGGCCCTTAGCCTAGCCTTGGGGGGGAGGGGGGGGGGGGGGGGGACTGGTCGGGTACAATAAAAGGTTTTGTAAGATGGGGAAATGCTGCGGACGTATATTCGGATAACGACGGAACGAATAGGTCGAAAGGAGAGGTAGACGTGAGAGCGAGAGAGACCGAGACTGCTGCTGCTGCTGCTGCTATGATGCGTGCTCGCCTTCTCTTCTCAAGAAAGATAGAGGAAGAGGAAGAGAAAGAGAGATAGAGATACACACTCACCTCTCAGCGAGAAGCTGATCGCTGCTCCTGGTGGTTCCGCCGTCTTTGGCGACGACGCTGCTAGCGCAGCTACTGATCAGCGGCTGCTGCTGCTCTTTCTTATCAAGACGATGATGATGCTCGGATAGTGGCGAAGCAGAGTTGGCACGCGTCAGCATCAGGGGCATCGCGCGGCCCTGCGCTTGCTGCTGATTGATAGCTGATGCGGGCCCGTGGTCGCGCGCAGAGCACTCTTCTTCCTCGCGGGTACACAAATCCGATCCCAGCAGGACAGACTATTCTCTATATAGGTATACACCTGTCGAGGAGAGTGAAGGATATAGAGGCCTCGTGTCGAGGAACGCGGGCGAAACGTATATAGACCGTATAGTTGTAGCTGTAGGAGAGTACCTCCGCGTGCGCGTACCTACGCACACAAACACACACTCACACACTGCCGTGCACGGGGCGCGCTGCTGCTGAATCCTTCTATACACCCCCGCGATTTTCCTCGGAGAGAGAATTATCCCAAGCGTGCATATAGATGTATGTGTATATATATTTACTTATATACGTTTTGACGCTTTCTCGCCCTCGTATCGTCCGGAGCGTTGGTCGCGAGCGCGAGCAAGTGGGGCTATATCCTCTGCGCTGTCCGTTTCTCAGCGCTCGGTGCCGACGATCATCACGTCGTCCACCGCCATTTTACGAAGCACACACTGATCGTCGATGCTGCTGCCTGCTGCTGTTCAGCAGTATAAGCCTATGATCCGCTGCTAGACTCTAGAGGGACACAGCGTCAGCGAATATATAGGTATATAGGTATGTACAATGTACAATATTAAATATATATATACCTATATACTCGATACGGAAACACACTTTTGTGTATACTTGCGCGCGTTATATAGGGGGAGTAGCAGGCTGCTAACAGCCCGTATCGTATCCGCTGCTGTTGCTGCTGCTGCTATATCCTCTCTCCTCTCGCGTCTATAGCTATAGAGTTGAGGTAGCTTTTTCCTTCGAGCGAGCGAGAGGAAAAGAGAGACAGAGGTACAAGTAGATATAGAGAGCAGCTGCGCGTTGCCGACGAGAGGAGCGCGACGTTTTTTCTTCGTCGTCCGTGCCCCGTTCGTCCTCTCTTTTCTTTCTTCTCTCGGGCGCGCGTACTTATAGGTCGGTAGAATAGATGCTAAACCTCTATATAGAATCAAGAGAGAGAGAAAGAGAGAGCTTCGAGAATCCTCCACTCTTTCTATACCACTTTTCGCGTGTGCACACGATTTCGATTTCGCGATCACACGACTGCTGTGATAAACCTCGTAAGTTACATGCGCTCTCGGGAAATTTTCATGTTTACGCTTTGTTCGCCCTCTTCCCCTCATCACTGCATCATCATCAATTCATCATTATTATGCGCGTTTTCGGAAAGATGAGAGAGCGCGCGGGCGTTGCGCAACGACGACGGTATATACGTTACATATGAGTGCGCAGTGCTTTTCTGCTTGTGCGCTGTACAGTGCCCGAAAGTCAAAGTCCCGTTCGTCTTTGTGTAATGTTCCAGGCGAGAGAGCACTACTGCCTGTAGCGATGTGTTTTCATTCTCCTGATGGGCCTGTGGGAGGCTCTCGTGCAGCACACTGTACCTTTATATATATATACGCAGCGAGCGTATATTTATTTCCCGTCGTCGCGCGCAATTGGGCTTGGTTTTGATTCTGCTAGTTTCAAGCTCTGCAAATATTGCGTGTACCTATAGCTGTTAATTGTTCTTCTTTTTGGAGCAATTTCAATTTCGAGATGTATAATCTTGCGAGACGAATCTTGAATTTTGAAGACAATAATTCGATGGTAATGACAAAGTATAGAAAAATTTTAATATTGGAATTCAAGTTGATAATTGAGATCGATCAAACTGCGCCACTTGCTTTTGCGCCGTTTTCAAATTGGTCAAGTTAACGGACCTTGGGATAAGGTGTACTTATACTACACAACGAACTAAACAGCCAGGTCACACGCTGAGAGAATTAGATAATATTGTACTGTTATTGGCAACATTTCATTTGAACTGAAGGCGTATTCGTATATAGGTAGTTCATAACACATGTAGTTCGACATTACATTATATATATATATATATATATACATATATATTCTACCTTGTTATATATAGGTATTTACCTCTCTGCTTTTTAATTTTTTAATAAATTTGAAGCTAATAGGAAGGTCGATAACGTAGGGAACACAATTAGCTTTCTATGGAAACTTATTTAATCGATATTCGTTAATTTTCGAAGTAAAAGAAACGGGGGTAATACTGAGTCCAAAAATAAATGTATAAAGGAGCCAAATATTGAATATGCCTTCCCGTTATTCTGCTGTGTCAGCAAAAATGTATATATAGTACTTACGTTCATGTAAAAATAACAAGTATTTATGTAACGAAAAATGAGTTCATAATTAAACTGTATAAGTAATTTGTTCAATATTTTATTCTGCTGATTTCATAAATTTTCGCTATGTTGCAATAAAACTTATTACAGTTTATTATTATGTTTGTAAAGGTTCCAAGCGATACTTGTACAAAAAATATGAACTATTTATAGTAATGATGATAATTCATAACAGGAAAAATATAACATATTTTGGAAATTTGCTTGTCTAATTTGTTTTTTAATTTAATTTTAGCATTATAAATTACTTATTAGTTACTGGTCTGAACAAATAATCGATTTAGTAAAAAGTACCGTTTGAATTTTAATTTAATTTTCCATACTTTTTCAATTGCTATTTTAAGGATTTTTTACTCGGTTAATTTATTTCAAACAAAATATTCATGTCTGTATCGTGACGGTTCGTATCGTAATTGACAGACACCGCGAATGCTAATAACGCTAACGTCAAAATTAAAATTTATGACTGTTCGTTTTTCGAAATACACTCCGTTATACATCCACATTATCTAAATCCTAAGCATGTAAATCGACGTTACACCATGGCATAATACGATTTCATATCGAAATACAAGAAAACAGTAGTTTTTTCTCTCTCTCTATATGTATATATGACCACTGACATACGACCAGGCTAAAAGTTTGCAAAAAAATTAACGTTACAATGTACACTTAAAGCTCTATGGCTGACTAAACTTTGCCTTATCCCTTATCCTACATCGCCGTATACCCATATTTTCTTTGTCGAAAAACTGCTATACTACTTAAATAGCTTTTTCATAATCCAGTTCGTCGCATGAAACTTCGCATATCCGATAACATCACTCGCTGTACTCTATATCTATATTTGCACATTATACGATATAGACGCGCGCTATATGCGCGGCGCGGCGGCGTTGTCCGCGGGCCGTCCAATGGCGGCCGCTCGCCCCTGCACGACAATGGTCCGCGCCGCGAAATCGCAAAACTGACTGGTGTACACACACGTACATATATATTGTTATTATATATATACATATATACCCCGTAAGTACATATATATATATATATATACACGTACACGAGAGTAAGGACGTACGCGCGCACACACGATCGGTGTGTGATTACTCTCGCGCGTAGGCGTGCGAAGCGTACATACGCGCGGTGCAAGTAGCATATATAGTGAATTAATCGTGTCGTCTTGCTCGCGTACCTATATAAGCTCGCCAGTCGTAATCGCGGAACAGGTGGTGAAGGATGTAGGTTCGCGCGCGCGGCCGCACATCCATCGCTGCTGGCTGCTGCTGCTCCGATTTGTCTAAATACCTTTATCTTTGCCTTGTGCGCGAAAATATAATAAATTGTCGTCCTTTATGTTTCGCTCCCCCTTCTCGGTGGCGGCGGCGGTGCAGTTTTCCGATAGCATAGCATAATAGTAAGCGTGCGTACGGAGAAAGAGTGAGCGAGAGGGGGCGAGGGAGGGACGCAGATATACACATATACACAACACGGGAGAGTGGCAGAGTGCAGATTTCGCTCTGCGCGAGAGGGAGAGCTGCTTGGAATCCGGAGTTGCGAAAGGTTGTGGATTCAAGATACACTGACGTTCCATGACTTCTACGTGCGCCGATACAAAGTGAGTGCGCGCGGAGACGAATCGAGCTGCAGCTCCGAATTGTTGTATTATTATATAGCGGTTGCGAGGGAGAAAGAATATATTGTGGGTGGGAGAGATATGTATGGCGAGGTTGAAGGGCGAGTGGAGGTTGGTTGCAAAGGGGCCATGAGAGAGAAAGAGAGAAATGGATGTATAGATGTGTGCGCCAACGGCTGTGGGGAAGCGAGATATGTCGCGAGAGCAGGATGTGGGCTTGAGGTGCTAATTGTCGTGCATTGTTTTTCAGATAGGATTTTGTCCTTTTGTTTTATGTCTATGTGCTGGTGTGAGAGTTGTTGGATGAAGGGAATGGAGCAAAGGATTTAATTATTAATAGTATAGTCATCATGTTGTTTTCTATTAGTTCATATTTTTAGAAAAACATTACTGATCGTAACTCATGTTTATATTATAAGTTTGTTATTCTGTTGCTAGTGATTATTTATTGTATTAGTGCAAAATCTATTAAAATTTTTAAGACAATACAAATTTTAATAATTCTATTAAATACAAGATTTGATTGAGATATAAATACAGTTGAATTATATCATGAATGTAAATATGATCGGTGCCTTAATAGTTGTTTGTGCTCTTAATCAATAAGGGCAAAGTTATTAGAGCTCCAAAATAGGAAGATGATAATTTTTGATAATTTGTATCTTTTACAGATCGTTAGAAAATGACAGTATTAGAAGCAGAGGAAGATACTGATGAACGGCCGAACCCACCCAGGAAGAAACTTTGCCTCTCTCTTTCAGGTTTGTCAGAGAGGCGCAACCAAGGGATCTCCAAAAACAAAACTGAACCTCAGCCAGTTGGACGAGCTAGCACAAGCCAGTTACGTCCACTTCATTCAAGTAAGAACTGCTTACATACTTTCTGTAATATTATTTACATAGAATGTTCTATTTATTATCATAACACATTGGTAAATAGATCAAACTTTTGATAAGATATATATATATATATATACATAATTGATGACAATAAGATAAGTATATTCATAACTGTTATCCAAATTTATTTTTTATTTCAGGTACAAGCAAAATGTTGAATGATTTTCAAAGGCTAGATAGTAATCATCGAAACCCTGGCTGCGATGTTACACTTAATGTTATAACTGGAGGCTTAAAGATAGCTACTTTGTGTAATTTAGGCAATACCTGCTTTTTGAATAGTGTTCTTTATACGCTACGATGCACACCATCTTTCTTACACAACCTTCACCATCTAGCAACAGATCTATCTATTGTTAATGACAAACAACTTCAAACTAAAGTGAGCCTTATTTTTTACAAAACTTTTTACTATTTAAATTATTTGATATACTCATGTAAATTTTTCATTTGTAGATTAAAATATCATCATTAGG
Organism: Torymus auratus; assembly: GCA_900474315.1. NCBI lineage: Eukaryota > Metazoa > Arthropoda > Insecta > Hymenoptera > Torymidae > Torymus > Torymus auratus. The sequence continues at coordinate 9,479 of UXGD01005981.1, forward strand.
TAGATCTGGAGTATCATCCTCAACAAGCAGTAGTCGCAGTTATAGTAACAAAGATCTTCCATCATTAACAGCTGCAAGTACAGCTACAGAACTGAGTAAGCCCCGAATTCAAGTGGCCACAGAAAAATTACATGAATCATTTATGGCATTAAGGGAATTAGAAGCAAGAGAAAATAGTGAGCCTTTTCAGCCTGATGCATTTTTACAAGCTCTTAGGTACAATCTTATGTTACCTTTTCTTATACACTAAAAGTAAAAAAGGAAATTACAATGATTAATTTACTATTGATACTTGCAGGGATGTGAATCCAATATTTGAAGGTAACCAGCAGCAAGATGCACATGAATTGTTAGTTTGCTTACTAGACAACATTCGGGAAACGTTTCAGCTCTTAGTAAAACGTCGTGAAAATCATTTTAATTGGCGAAATGATAGTGGTAGTGGTGTTCAAGTGGATCTGCTGGGAGAGCGATTGATACAAACAGATAGTAAACGGACGAATCGCAAATCGCAAAAGCAAAAGAAAAAGACGATAGGAGCGCGTGCCTCTAGTGCAGGTGGTCTCGTACAAACTACTTTGAACGGTTTGAATACTAAGTCTGAGGCTACACAGTTGTATGAGAATGGTACTATAACTCCACCTGTCAGTAATGGAGAAATCGATTTGTTAAATAGGCTTGAGAACAAGAAGTGCTTTATATCAGAAGACTTTGAGGGAGTCAGTCTTCTGCGTACCACATGTTTGGAGTGTGAGCAAGTTACAGAGAGAAAAGAAACCTTTTGCGATATTTGTGTACCCATTGAAATGGATAGGTCCAGTGAAAAAGGTAATAAAGGTGTATACTTTTGTTTTTTAATGTTAGTTAATTTGGTTTTTCATAAAATTTATTCTTACATTTTATTTGTTATTAGACGAGGATGGAAAGACGTTGGATTCTAGTGCCGTGTATAGAAAAGCAGTAGTAACAAGTGAATTATTAATTGATAAAAATAAATACTGGTGTGCCGAATGCCTTCGATACAATGAAGCTAGACGAGCTGTATGTTATCCTTCTTTACCAAGATTGCTTGTTTTGCAACTGAAGAGGTTTTCTACTGCAGCAGGGTATAAATTTATTAGTTTTTACGTTGTTTTGACAGCAATAGTATATTTAACTTTGATGAAAAGTAATAATAAACAAGTATTGCCATGGCTATTGAAGCTAAATTTAAGAAAAATTATAGTTGATGAAATTGTTAAAAGTTCAATGAAAATTTGAATATGTTTCGTATTCGGTATTGGCGCCACAAGCTCATTTAGGTTTAGGCTCGAGAATTCTCTACAGTTTTTTCGCTCCTTATCGTCAGATTAAATTTATACACCAATTCGTACACATTTTTCATACTCGCCCTCTTTCAATCATCTAAAAACCGTTATAGTTAATTAATCTGTTGCTATTTAGTAAAACTCTTGTTGCTTTGCGAACATCCATTGTTTTATTATTATAACTTCACTTTATTATCGTTCAAAAAATATATTTTTGTTTTTGTATTGCATATTTAAACATAAATAATTAAATCATTTGAAGAAACTTTTTATTAGTCGATAATTAAGGCATGAAGAACTATGTACAACAATTGATTGAATTACTGCACTAACAGATATTTAATTAAATTATATTTTAATTAGCTCTATGGAAAAAATCAACCACCATATGCCAACACCGTTAAATCTTCAATGTTTCTGCGAAGAGTGTAACAACATTGCCGATCAGGCTCGTCACGGTTCGTCATCGGGTAATCACCTCAGAGAGAATTCTCAACGTCATGTTTACAATCTATATTCGGTTATTATGCATCAGGGTGCAACAATGACTGCTGGCCATTATGTCGCTTACACTCGCTTGCCAAACGAGTCAGCTCACGCTGAATACCTACAGTGCGAACGTGACAATGTGCATCGTCAAAAAAGTCAGGTAAAACTATTTCGACAATTATTTATGTATCTAACAAACATTAATTTCATTCAATAATTTTATACTTGAAGAATTAAAAAACTGCCATTATAACGTGTGAAAATATTTATCTATTTAACAACAGCAGCAGAATAACTCGTCCAACGCCCACCACAACGGCCACCACAGTTCAGATAATAGCAAGATCACGGCGTTCTTCAGCTGCTTCGGTAATAAGCCCAATGTGAACGAGAGTAAGGAGCCTCCGCTACGAGGCAAGCAGCAGCAGGGTTGTAGAGGCAACGAGTGCTGCGGCATCAGACAGGTATCGCGCTACGAGAACGGAACTTGGCTCGAGTGCGATGACGAGGCGGTGCGCGTTATTCCCGTGCGCGAACTTCAGGACAAGCTCGGTCCTAATCCTCGGAACTCAGCTACACCCTACCTGTTGTTCTACGTCAGGTCGACCACGACAACGCCTACCACCACCAGCACTGTCACAACAACTTCGTCCACGACAGTAGCAACAACAACAACGCCATCGTCGTCGTCGTCGTCATCGGCCGCAGCAACATGAAGTAGTCCCGTCTTAAATGGCCTGTCTGACGCGGGAGGGAAATGTGTATATAAGTACAGTTATAGCTATTTTAAAATTGTAAATGAAAAAAGAATGATAGCGATAATGATAACTTGATATTTACGTCAACGCTTTTTAAGAAACGACTGCATTCTTTCTATGCTTCTCGAGCTTTTTTTGTATATCTATCGACCCGAATTCAGAGAAGCTCCCAATGAGCTGAATGAATGAATCGCGCCAATGGGAGATTGAACTTACAAGATGTGTGATATTTTTACGAAGTGGATTCCGCATTGATTTTTATTCTACGAATCTCATGATAATGTTTTCTGATTAAGTTGCTGTATAGACCTACCGAGTTAGAAGCAATGTCCATTTTATAAATACGGACATTGATGTAAATGATTAGTATATATATACGTACGAATGTTTCGCTGAAAAGCTCTTTAAAAAGTTCGTTATAATGATGGCTCAAAAGGTTGACGTGTCACGTCGCGCGTTAAAAGTGATTTTAAGTGATAAATTTTTCGATTTCATTAATTCAAGGCCTTATGTTCAATTGTGCGTATGATTTCTTAAAATGACGATAAAAATCAATTTCTCGTTTTAGGAATTTCGACCTTTTTCTGCAAAGTGTATAGCTAAGTCTTTCGTTCGTTAAGATTGACTTCAATCATGAAATTGTAAATCCATATTATTATAATATACATAATATGAAAAACAGTTAATTATGCATTTTTTTATTGGCTTTAACGACGATTTTTTTGAAAAATTATAACAGCGTCCGTTGTTTTATATAATTATGCAATCTTCATATTAAATCATTTATATTTTATAATTTTTATCATGTTTGCGCAGATAAAGTTAATCTTAGAAGACATTCGCATAAAAGTTTATTTATATACATAACAAAAAGTTAATAAATTAAAAGCATAGTTTATGGTACGTTTAGATTAAACTAAAAAAAAAAAAATACAAACATCGCACATTAGTTTTAAAGACTGTCAATTATTATTCCGTTATCTTGATCAGGATATATCCGTTATATCTGCACAGGATCAATAGCAATATGAGAAAATTTCTTTTCGAATCGTACCCTGAATAAAAAGAGATTTTCATTTGTTAATTTTTTTCATCGTTTTATATACCATCTACTGTAATTTAATTAATTTTTTTTTATTTCATGATCGGTATATTATGATTTTGTAGCCAACTGAAAAATAAAAATAAAACTATTTACCTTTTACTCAGAATCAATAACTTTTCTCTACATTACTTCATTAATGTTTCAACTGTACCTATTCATATTCGGTCATCATACGTCATTATAGTTTGCGTTATTTTATATATATATATATA
>UXGD01005982.1:0-13347 GCA_900474315.1 Torymus auratus
TTACAAACTAAAAAAAGATTAGTCTCGCAAAGTGGCCTTAGCGAGATTATTGCGAGACTTACTCGAGACTTATTTCGTGAGACTTTTGGCAGATCAATCCGAGACTAAAATTTCTACACGGGACGTTTAAAATATTATTAATACATATATATGTTTAGTACAAATTTGTTAGTCTTACTGTATAAAAGTTTTATCTAGAAAATATATAATTACATATTTAAATTTCTATATAAAAGGATATTTGGTTGAAATCTTAAATAGGCTATAGTCGTGTAGCAAAATAAATATTGCAAAATATATGTTTAATACAAATTTGATAGTCTTAATGTAATTTCAATGTAAAAGAATATTCGATTAAAATCTAAAAATGACGTATGTATGTATATGCGTATACGCTTGAAAAATATCAATTTTTCTTACATACGTGTTAGAGGAAATAAGTAAACTGGCTTAGAAACTAATATTTTATAGAAAAAATTTAAATTATTGGTAATAATTACCTATTAACTAATAGGTATAATTGCTAACTAGCAATCGTTATAATTACATTAATAACTTGGACTATTATGTTCAGTTATTTAACATAGTCTCGTTTCTAGACATTTTAGACCAACTTAATGTGAAAACTGTAAAAATCATGTAAATAATATAACATTTTATGCTATTTAATTGACAAATCGGTGTACAATAATTATTTGTTCAAAAAAGTACCATTAATGTGAGAAGTAGAATTTTAGGTTTACCACATGTTTTTTATACATAAAGTTCTGTACTAATCGATAAAAGTTTAAAATTTTACCATATTAATTTAAGCATTTTTGCATTGGCCTCTCATACATTTGCTTTCAGCATCATATCAACATTCATGTTTTAAAAATAAAATATTAAAATAATTTTAAACATTTTAAAAAATAAAAAAATCAAAAGTATATTCGATATTCTGAATTCTCTTGCACATGAAAATATCGTATCAGCTACGCGAAAATTTCTGATCTAGACTTATGGCGATCAATATAAGTGAGAAATGGTAGTACATTTCGATACGGGTGCGGAAGGTGATTATTTATCTCATGTGACGTTATTTGCACGAGCGAAGCAAGTCTGAAAAGTCACACGAGGTAAACATTTTTTTACGCACCAGTTTCAAACCGTATTTTATACCACAAGAACCGAATAATCATATTAAAGGTATGATTTTGAGGTCAAAGTGGTATATATATACTTTAGTGCTAATACATTAAATATATAAAAGTAAATTTACTTATTATTTGGTATCTCCTTAACGATCATAACAAATATTTGTCGAGCGTAACAATAACAATCATCCTATCCATAATAAATAAGAATTTGATTTTATCTAACATTTAAGCTTTGATGACTCAGCTTGGACTTATTAACGTTTTATAACATGTAATCGCAATTCTGCATTTATAAAAAATGCATCTCATCAGCATAAAAATTAATATAAAAAAGTTTAATTTATTATATCCAAATAAAGGACCAGTAAAGAATGTTAAAAATGAGAAAAGAGACGGGAAAAACGATCCGGCTGCGCTTGTCGATCCATTGGGCGATTTCTTGAGGCGTCATTGTTGTGAAAGTATTAAGTTGAGCGAGAGCTGAACGTCGTTGAAAAGTTTTAGGCGGTGGCTGTGGAGGAGGCGAAGGGTTGCTGTCGATCGTTACCACGCTGCCAACCGAATAATCCTTTTCATCGTCTATTTTTACTGTAGGAACGTTTATCGTACTTGGAAAACTCTGCATAAATAAATAATAAACAAAAATGTTAATAATGAACTCATTAATATACTAATTATAATGTTTATTGTATTGGTTAGATTTAAAAGGTCTCTCGAATTAAAATCGGCGAAATGCCTTTGTCATGGTTTTTGGAAATGACCATACTGGAACTTTTATGTTCACCTAAAAAAATGAGTCTGTTCGAATTGAAAACCCGCTGCCAAGCCATTGGCACGTAGCTTACTCCAAATTAATTTATCGTTCCTATACGTATAGTATATTGGGATTTGACATTTGTATATATGTTTATTCATTCTACATGTTTTAAAATGATTTAAAAATTTGCAATGATTTAAAAATTTACAATGATTAAAAAATTTACAATGATTAAAAAATTCATTAATCATTAAAATTCGACCATATTCCGCTCCGCCGTCGATATATCGCATACAAAATAGTCTAAAATTTCAAAATGATACATGAAGTATCATTTCTAAAAATCACGATTTTGAAAAAAAAAACGTAAAAAAATTTTTACCTTAAATAGACGATTCATTTACCTTAAGGTCTTGTATTATCATAAATATACAAACTCTAAATTTTCACAAAATCTCAACATGATTAAACCAATTTTTTCACTAATTATCAGCGACAAAGAAGTTGACTTTGTAAAATACGAAAATTTTCAATATTAAATATCTAGAAAAGTTCGATTGTTCGATCTTGATGAAAATTAGCACACACCTATCACATACAAAATTGTCTATGAATTGTCTATGAATTTGGAGCTGATACATAGAGCCGTTCTCGAGAAATTATCTGAACTCAAATATATCTGAAATGTATGGACCAATCATGTTGCCCTATGAACTCGGCCGAGAACTATCCAAAATCTATCTCTACAAAGAGTTTTGATGCGATTCAGTAAATTTTACTCCCGTAACCGTTAGACATATAAAGCTCATTATTTTCATTTTTCAATTTTTTCTCACTAACTAACCAACATAATGAATTCAAATTTTTACAGATTATAGCTATTTATATTCTACATTATCATCATTTTTCTCAAAAAAATTGACCGTTTAGTTTAAAAGTTATAAGCTTAAAAAATTACGTTTTTGTTAATAATAAAAGAACCGCGATAGCAAGAAAATTTTTTTTAGAAAACATCAATTTTTATTCTCTTTTGAATGCTACCCATCCGATTTAAATATCTCGATCCTATCATTAAAAAAAAAAAAAGCAAAAAACAATTTTGAGAAAATCGAAAATTCGAAATAAAACAAAAACCCGCAATAATAAAAAAAAAATGAGATCTTTCCAGTTAAAATCGACCGAGTAGAAGATCCAGGCGTACACACAGACACACACACACACATACATATACACACACAGACACACAGGCATTTTTAGAAAACCATGTATTTTTATTCCTAACACATCGGAAAACAATTCTAACATGTTTTCACAATAACTTAAGGTAGCTCCGTCAATTTTTTAAAAAACATAAGAATCTAAAAATAAAACTAAAAATAAAACTTAATTTGCTGATTCCTTTAATTAAGTTTTAATAACAAAAATTGTAATTTTTGCAACAATTTATGACATAATTATAATTAAATTCATTTATGAAGATTTCAAAGTATTAATAATTGAATTTAATTATTTATTTATTTATTTATTTATTTATTTATTTATTTATTTAGATCAACTGGCAAGAATGCCCTAGGTTTAAAATAATATATACATATATAACATATAACATATAATATATACTAGCTACATTAAACGCGCTAAATTTAAAGGTTTGATTGAGTTTAAATTCAACGGAAATTATGTAAGTTTGAATGAATGAATAAAATAATGAAATTTTTCTTATACTATTTTAATTATTCAGCAGTTTTGGATGCTAAACTCAAGAATTCAATCTTGAAAACTGAGACATATTATATTTTGGCGCCTATAACTATGTACACCAATCAAATGAGTCTACAACAACCAATCAAAACAGTCTTATAGTAATGACAGATTTCATCCATCACTTTTTTAAAAGAGGATAACATCATTAGGGAGTTATAAACTTTAAAAAAAAACACGTTTTTGTTTTTGTTGCTCCCTATCCGATTTTGATACATATAGCCGTTCTCGAGAAATTACGATTTGAAAAAAAAAAGTTAAAAAAATTTAAACCTCAAATATCTCTGAGATTTATGGACTAATCATTTTGTCCAAAGAACTCGACCGAGAACTATAAAAAATCTACCTCTACAAAGAATTTTGAAGCGATTCAGTGAATTTTACTCCCGTTATCATTGGAAATTTTTACAGATTAAAGCTATTTAGAGGTTTAACACAAATATAATGTACTTCCATAACTAACATAAATCTAAAGATGTGGTGATAATAGAGAAACATGTCAAAAGAGATGAAATGCGAAATCAAGTCTCACTATACGGCACTCATTTCATTCCTTGAACGAATTTCGTAAGTAAGTGATCATTTATCATGAAAGCTCAAGGCGTAATTCACAGAAATCAGTGTGCATATCATTATCGTTTTACGACTACTTACGTGTATCGTGAGATAATTTTGGCTGGTATAATCCTTTTCGCTAGCATTGGCGTTATCAAGGGACGACCAAGATCGAGACCTCTCGATGCCCGTCGTGTTCTTTTGAAACTGCTTTCGTGCCAGCCTCGGCGTCAGCGTTGACTTAAGGATATACTTGCTATTGACCTTCTTCAGCGGTACGTTTTTTCTGCAACAAGCAAAACAAAAAAAAAGTGAAAGTTTTATACGACGGAGGATGAAAACTTATAAGTATCCTTAGCTATGTTTCAATTTCAGCAGGTCTCGTGACTATTAGCAATGATATTTTAGCGATGATCGGAAACAAGAAAGCCTTGAACTATTCAGCAATGAAGATAATACAATGAAGTGAAAGACAAATTTACGGAATAAAATATACCATGACTATAGAGAACTGAGATTCCCAACAAAAATAACATTCAAAAAATTGTACATTGATGTAGTATAACAATATATTCGCCTTATAATTAAATATATTTAATCTACCTTAATAGTAATTTATGTCCGTAATAGTATATTTGATACAAGTGCGAAAGTATTAATATTAGTACGAGTGTGAGGTTTCTCGCCGCGAGCGAAGCGGGGGTAACAATCACCCGCAAATGTAGAATCATTTTTCGCACATATATCGAAGAATATTTTTCTATTCAGTGGGCGTAAAGAGCGATTTACGCATTCTGCAAATTTTTAAAATCGCTTTTACGCCCCCTGTATCGAAAACTATTAGTATGGCACTGGTGCGTAAGGTGATTTTTACCGCATTCGACTTTACTCACTCCCTTCGCTCATGCAAAAAACTACTCATGCGGTAAATAATCACCTTCCACATCCGTATCATAATGTACTAATACATCTTAGATTAGGCTAATATTGAGCAGCTTCAAAGTTCAAAGCAACTTTTCTAGAAGAATGCCATCATTTTTTTTTTTTTTTTTTTTTTTTCAAAATACTCAAATTTTTTTATTCGAAAGTACAAATCTCAAGTTTCAAAATCCTAAAATTTCAAGTGGGAAAAATGAAAGGTCTGTAGTAAAATTTAGAAGACTGCTACGTTGGAAAACTGTTACAGACGTATTGCACTATTTCCTGGTTTCGTACGTAATTTCCAACATAATTTTTTATTAGAAAGCAATATATTTTAATTTCAACCATATTAATTTTTGTTTATTTAAAATTTTTTTTTATATGAACTTAATTGAATAGATATTTTTTCGAATTTTAGATTTTTCACTTTTTTATATGTGAGTATGATTTGAAAGTTTTTGATGCTGAAAATCGTTTTAATTCTAGTCTTTTAACGTCTAGAAATTATAGAGTACCAAATGCTGTATTTGCTGATTTTAACCTTTGTTTTAGTTTTTCTTTAGTTTGCTAAACAAAAAAAAATAATTATTTTTAACGTATTTATAGTTGCGCAATCTTAAAGATTTTGCGGTTCTAAAATGTAATTATTTAATAATTTACGCAAACATGCTCGTCTAATGTTGTTTTTCGCGAAAACACTAATTCGATTTCTTGCATTTTTTCCGTACTTAGTTGCATGAAAGTGTCACTCCGTTTCAATAGAAATTTTTTCATAATTATGTAAAAGAGATTCTGGAAGTCGTGTTTGTTTTTAACATATTGTGCAGCTCCATCGGTGAAATAAATATTAACTACCATGTTTCAATTCAACTACCAAAGTGTTTTTGCACCCCTCTGAAGTACGAATGCTTACTCCAAAAGAATATTAGTTATTATTAGTAGATATCAAAAGTAAATTTTAGAAAGCTCAGAATTTTGTCGATTTTTCCGGCTGTTCTGGGCTCCTGAGAAAAAATTATAAAACCTTTTTATTCATTTAAATAACACGATCACTAAATTTGAGAGAAAGCAAGTACCCGAAAAAGACCTTTTCAATTAAGTTCAAATAAAATTTTTTTCCTAATAAATAATGATGTTTGAAAAATTGGTTATGTAATATTTTTCAAGTACGAAAGAATAAAAAAGTGGAATACGTCTGTATAAGCATGCGCGGCCTCCCGTCGCCATCTTTTAAATTTTACTACTTATGAACCCTTAATTTCTCAAACTTGAAACTTTATGACTTGTAGTTTCAAATGAAAAACTTTATTTTGAACAAAAATTGAATTTTTCTAGAAAAACCGCTGTGAACAGTCAACTCAAGTTTTTGAGTGGAAAAGCTTTTCGGAGAAAAAACAATAACACTATTGAAAAGTTTAACTAAGTTACTATAATTATAATTCATTGCTTATATTTACTAATTCATTTGTTTTTCTGAAAAGTTCAACTTATCTATTGTTGGATTACATTTATCAACTATTATGAACCTAAATAGTAAAAATGAATTCCATAATATCCTATCGTAAGTACGTTTTTTAATTGAATCCATGAATGCATTGGGTAATGGAGTTACTTTTGATTACACCATCTTAAATTCTTTGAATACTTAAATGTTCAGAAATGAACAATATCTGAAATAATTTTAGAGCTTTTCAATATTTTTTTTACTATTGATGCTTTTATCTACCAGTTCCTGTGTAAAAATATGTATGTGCGTGTTCCAAATTTCCTCTATGAGGAAGAAAAATAAACATAAAAGAATTTTTTATCACAAAACTATATAATCATAAATTTATACGTATTACGTTCTAAAATATCTCATTTGAAGGAAAAAAAAATCGTAATACATTTTGAGTATAAATTTGACCACTGATATACTTAATATACAAGAAAAACAATCCCACATTTATGATGGAAGTGTAAATGTTATGTTTAAAAACCAGCTATTACAAATCTCTCGAAACGTCATAATCTCATAATCTAATGTAAGGTATAAATCTCGCGTAATGCGTAAGCAATTTGGTATATAAACTTGCCACACGAGAGCTATATTACGTATTTGCTCTGTGTCTGCGTATCGGGCAGAAGCGTTATTTAATAAGTAAACTTGAGATTACCCATAGTACATCTTGGTTATAAGCACAATAGCAAAAGGAAAGCAATCATCCATATAGCGCTGGCACTTGTGAGAAAAAACAAATTTTCAGAAGCCTCCAGAAGAATAATTAATGACCTTAGCGATATTTATAGCGACTATAAGCATACAAAAGGATAATATACAAATGCAACTTTAGAATGGTTGCACAAAGAGATAATGATTATCAGGTGGAAACATCATGTGATATCATGTCGGAAACATATTGCTCTAAAAATAAACGTACCCCTTTACCATTGTAATAATAAAAATACTTATTTACTCATGTTTAATGTACTACCAATAAGAAAACCCGTTTCAAAAGAGATATCAGGTTTCCTTTAAGTGTCATAAAATTGGTGCATAATAAATTATAAAGCTTAGAAGAGCACTGTTTGAATATCTTTACTACTTTTTTTTAACTATATACTTAAGCTAAATAGTAATTGTCATTACTAAAATTAACTATTATATCTTGAAAGACAATTGTTTTAATTAAAAAAATATATTTTTTTTAATAGAAATCATAAAAGCATTAAATTAATGTTCGTATTGTAGATATGACTGTTATTATATTTTATAAGATGTTTACGTACGTAATCTCACAGTCTTTAGAAATGAATAAATATTTTTTCAATAGTATTGGTATTAACTTAATTAATGATGACTTTCAACTTTAATTAAATACATAGCAATTACTTTACATGCGTAAGATTTTTCATAAAAAATCTATTAATCTAGATAACGCTTTTGTAAAATTATGTTGATCAAGATTTATGAAACCTTTATTTGAATGATACATTTAATTTACGTGCCTCTGAACTTTGAATATCATTATTATAAAACATTGTATTTCATATTTCATTAGAAAATGTTTAGTAACTTATGTATACTTACTTTCTTCTGTAAATTGTGTTAACAAAAGCAAACTCCACCATTGCCGCAAAGAGAAATATCGTACATCCGAGAAACCAAATTTCGCTAGCTTTAATATACGAAACCTTCGGCAAAGAATTTTCAACCTTTGAAGCAAGTGTCATAAAGGCGAGTATCGTATTGGTACCTAAAATACAAACACAATTGTGAATACTGCCTTACAACATTACTTTATACTAGAGTCCTTGAATTGTTTCTACGATAGCCTTTATGTAAAGTATTTCAAAGCGCCAGCTTCCATTAAAACCGATCGAGGTCGAAATCTAGAGCGAATTCTTTGCGAAAACTTTTACTTAAAAAAAAAAAATTATAATTTTCTCTTGAAAATAACAAACATTAAATTTTATAGATCCTTTCTTATTTGGATGAGTATATAAATATAGATAGGAAATAATTTAGTAAAACATTATCAATATACATTTTTTATTTATAAACTGTATTAATATTACTCAAAATATGATATTTTGATATTTTTTGAGTATATTACAAAATTCTTAACAATTTTTAGCAATGAAAGTTCAAACTTAATTTTCTTTTATTTATGCAAGGCGTAATATTTAAAAGATATCAAGGTGTTAAAGAGATAAAAAGGGAAATATGTAATGAGAGCTCATTCACGTGGTTCGTTTTCGGTCGAAAAGATAACGCTTCTTTATATCTTAAATGCTTGCGAATGAAAGTGAATCTACAATTTGCAAGTGACACGTTTATTCGATTGCAACAGGTATAAATATGCTCAGATTTTCTAATTACCTATTGAAAAAATAACTATCAGTGACGAAATGAGCTTAAGGAGGAAAGAAAGTCAAGTTTAATGTTTTCTAGGGTACTAGGAAATAATAAATTAAAATCTCGTATAAAGAGGAATACCAGATTACATTATTTATGATTTGTGACTTTTTGTAAAAAAAATTTTTTTAACTTTTTCTGTCAGGGAAGAGTAGGGCGTTTCTTTACATTTTTCTTTCGTAAATTTTTCATGATAATATAATTAAATTTATAATTTTATTAACTTTAAGATTAGAAAAAACTTTCTCATGTTTTACTACTTTGAAAGATACCATATCTAAACACAACATTATTAACGGCAAACAAATAATCATTTACGAGAAACATTGGCACAATTCTTTTAATGGTCTACATGAAAAATCAGTTGTACTATACGCTGATAAATCGTAAAAAATGAATAATTATTAAATATTATATCTAATCTTACCTAATACGATTCTGGGAGGGCTAGCATCCATGTGTAACCAAAAAGACACCCAGGAAATAACAACGATCAAAATCGAAGGTATATAATAATCCATCATGAAGAAACCCATTTCACGGGCAAGTTTAAATGTTATACTAATAGAGCTAAAATTTCCAGCTAAAAAGAGAAAAATCATTACAAAATTTATATATAAATAACGTAATAGTATATTTTTGCCTAGTGCGATCACGAATGTTATATTTTCGGCCTCACTATCGCATGTTTGTCACCCTCGCCTTCGGCTCAACAATTTATATGCGATCTGGGGCGTTCTTTACTTTTGCTCCCTAGGTGAGTAATATACTATTACATACTGTTTTTCGTGTGTAAAATATATTTTTACACCTAGTATCAGGGTTATCAGATGGCGATCTACTATCCTTTTCACTCACGTACAAGTAAGTGACGTCACATTCTTTGAGAGTAAGTAAGACAAAAAGTCGCCATCTGGCAACCCTGCCTAGTATCCATAAAAATTCATGCACACAGAAAACAGTGTGTAAAATCGAATCTTAAGCATAATATGTATAAAATGTATTTATACACATAGTGTGCGTGAAAATGCATACACACAAAAAACAGTGTAAATCGAATTTTACATTTTACACATACTATGTCAAAAATATCATATGCAATACGTGCGTACGGTTTTACATACTTGTTGCATAATATACTATTTTTTTAGATCGAACTATTTCTACATTAATTTTATATATATATATATATATTTTATTTTTTTTTTTTTTTTCTAATCACGTTTTTTTATTATAAATCTAAAAAATATACAGTAAAATACTTACGATGTAAATATTATTATTATACAAAGCCATTTCATAAAATGCAGTATAGCTTACCAAAATGTCCATAGTGTTGCTGCGCCGTAGTGTAAGATACTTCCGACCTGTTTACCCATTTGTCGACAAGTCTATACTCTGTCAAATGCAACTCGTCGGCGAGTACAATAGGAGCCTCGTCCCAGTTCAAAATCATATCGTGAACGTTATGTGTCCCTACAGAAAAAAAACTGATATTAAGTTTTGCTTACAAAATGTATGGTGCTATAGGTAAATATGACATTTTATTGAATTTCCGAATACTTGAGTCGATTTGGTGCTAAAAATTTAGTGATTATAAAAAAGTATATAAAAAATAATGAAAGTATAAAATGATGGATTAAATAAAGTATTCATTAGAAAATCGAAAAATGTTATATCTGAAAGGAAAAATAGTTTCATACAACTTTCAAAAACCAGTGGACACTCCTGAACGTCGAAAGGAAACTTTTCTAGCCGTAATCCGCAATTAAGAATGGCTTCCAATCTGGAATAAAATAAAATAAAAATTTAAAGAGTATCGTAAACGTGCTATACAATGCTAGACAATGCTATACAACATGTAGGATAATATCGTGTTAAAACGTAATTAAGTGTTGCACAACTTTAGTATAGTCGTTGTTTTTACGAAATCTATGGAATTAAATCATTATTTAAATCTTTATCAATCAAACTCGAAAACTTATATATCCATAACAACATAGCACCGCGTAAAATAGTTTAGTCTATCGAAGAAAATTACTATTACATAAGCTTTTTTCTAACGCCTTTAACGAAATATTTGTATTTTCAATTTCAGAGCCGCGCGTTATCAACATTCCCGCAACGGTCTACTGCACTTCACTGACGATCGGTACCGCAAGAAGAAACGGTCCTCACCTGGTGTTAAGAACAACCATACCGGATGGATCAATCGAGATGAGCAGATCCTTGACGGAATTGCCCATAATGACGGAACTACGCTCGTTCGCTACATAGACCGAAGGAGTCCAGATAAGGTCGTGAGCTGACTGGCCGCCGTATATTTGCGACTGGTGGGGTGCTATGTCTTCAAATTTGAGTCTGCTGTCTAAATAGCGGAATTGTAACATCATGTGCACGTCGAATTGCTGCAATTTCCATATTACCTCGTTTTAGAATGCATCAATTTAAGGAGTTATAAATATGCAAATAATAATTTAAGAGCCATTAAGATATATAAAAATGATTTGCTATTAATAGCTATGCTATACTTTTAAGTATATAAGAATATTGGAATTTTGTTAACGAATCTGTTCAGAGCAAAATCTAGTAATAAATTTAATAGTAATATATTTTCTTACCATACAAATCTAGCTTAATTATGGAATAAAATTCAAAACAGTATATAGTTTAAAATTAGCTAGTGATGACTCGAATATTTTTAACATTTCAATTATGCGCCACTGTTACTCTCAGAACAGTTTTTCCTTCAGTCTTACAATATCCTTTTTAATACAAATATGTGATTTTTTTTTTTTTTTTTTTTCAATAATTATGTAATGATTCCAGTAATATTTTACTAGAACATCGAACAAATTTAAATGTCACTTTGTAATGCAAAAAGCAAACATTTTAATTTTTGTACAAAAACTAAAAAATATATAATACTAAAAATGTTATTATTTAAAATGCATATTAATTGAAAATTACCTTTACAATATATTAAATTCAGTAATAAAAAAATTAAAAATAATGAATAGCTCTACAGACACAATAAATAATAGAACATCGCCTTATACTTATTTATGAATCCAAACACGAATAGAATAGTACTAAAATTTGATTCTCCTTTTTATCCAAATCATTAAAATAATGTACTGCAATCAACTTAGTTGTTATTACCGAATTTTCGTTTTTGTTATTTCTATGGAACTATTATATATAAAAAGGGAATGCTACATTTATAAACAGTAATATAATTACATAATTTATTTATGAAATAAAATTATAAATAAACCGTTGAAATTCCAAGTGTTCTAAATATTAAATTTTCTTTAAAATTATAAAATATAGCAATGTCTCTCTCTCACTCTTTCTCTCTCTCACTCTCTCACTCTCTCTCATTGTTTCTCTTTCTCTTACGCCCTCTCTTAATTAGTTTTAGTAAATTGTGTATTTAATTACCAGAGTTTTCGCCATATTAGACTTGATCGTATAAATGTAAGCTCTAGCCCAGACTTTAACTGGATCTCGGTCATTCTCTTCACCTGGTGGCCTGACCATTTTGTCATATCGACACTCGTTAGTCAGTTCTTGAAGTAGTTCTGTCTGTGTCATTGGTCCTACCACACTGATATTTTGGCATATTTCTGGTCTGCAATATTAAATATATATCTATATTTTACAAATAAAATACAAGATCTATAGCTTTTTAAATCAATCTAGATACTTTGACTTTTTATGACTTTTGATTTATTTTATTTTATTTTATTCAATTAAATGGATCAAAATGTCAAGTTACTAGAGAGAAATAATTTAAAAATGTCAATGTAAAGTCAGCAATAAAACTTTATAAAACGAGATTTAGATTCCCATATAAAGGGTCCGTTAGAGGTCTACGGCCACACTTTTACATAAGTTGTCTGTCGCCTCCTGTTTTATTCAAGTGGGGCCAGAGGTCCGGTATCTCTGAAGCCTTGGCACTGAGGAGTGTAATATAAATGATGAACCATGAATATTCCCTTACTTTAGTGGATGGGACATAAATATGTTTATATTTAACAGCTATTCGTAGTTCTATAGAGCAAGTCTTCGTTCTGAGCTCTGCATACAGTGCATTGCTAGACTAAAGAGCACTAAACTTGCAGTGCAATGGATCCACCCTTCATGACTCGCGTAGCAATGGGAACCTATACCTAGTTTTAGGTGGTTCCAAACTTGTACAGAGCTAGAGTAAGGTAAGAGCATAACGATTCTAAATGACGACAAATTTATCATAGGCTATCTCACCAGCCATTGATTTGAATATATATATATATATATGTATATATATATAT
>UXGD01005983.1:0-13343 GCA_900474315.1 Torymus auratus
TATTTTTTATTAAGATTTGCAAATTTTAGTTATTTTTTCTAACAGTCAAAGTTGCCACTGCAGTGTCACGTGATTTTTAGTATAATTTACAAGACTTGTTTCAGCGCCGCCTGACGGGGCTTTGATGCCCGAATTGTATAATTAATTATAAATTGTAAACTTATAAAAAAAAAAAAAATAGATAACTAAATAAAGAATAATAAAAAGGTATACACCAAATCGCAATTGAAATTCAACATTAAGTGTGTGCATATAAAAACAAAAAATAATTTTTTTTAAAAAATACCTTTATTAAATATTTATTAAATACATTTAATAAAACTCTTATTTTAACATTACTTTAAATTATACTTTGTAATGAAATATATATATATAAAATTTTTTTTTTTTTTGTAAAAAGCACATTACATTACGTTAATACATTTTTCGTACGAACCAACATACATACGCAACTTATGAACGTACAATTTGATTGCACATGAGTTTCGTGACGTATGTTTATGTGTGAGGATGTGTGCATGCATGTGATATGACCGCCATACATTCAACAAATACATCGAACGTACAACATTGCGGCGAGAGACATATTTTTCAAACAATTTCCTCATTCATTGTACAAACAAATAAAATTTTGATGTGCGTATATATAATAATAACATTCACAGAGAGTCGCAGTGCTGTTGTTTTTATTCAGCCTTTGGTTTTTCCTCCTTCTCCAAGTCTTTCTTTTCCGTTGTCGGGCTCGTGGCCTCGGGACTGGCGTTGTCCTTCTGGCCCAGATTTAGGAAGTTGGTCAAATGGAGGATCGAAACGACACTGGATATGTAATTTGTGACGTCTTCCTTCTTGACGGTTTTCAACTGCGCGGCGACGGAATGATAGACGCGGTTGGCAGTTTTGCTCGAGAGCTGGCCGATGGTCTGTACGGCGTGGAGTACTTTGTTCTCGTCTGCTGATACTGGAGCTGAAAGTTAGATTTGGAAATTAGTAATGAATTTCGTAAATGGCGACGTGAATTTTGCAAAATTTAGACATGTTTGAAAATATGGTGTGCAAGTTTAATCGAAAGTTTATAAATAGAAATTTCTCAATCAAATGATTAAAGTGATAAGAATTCCCAATGCGATCCCTGCCTTACCGACGCCATGGATTTTATTTATTTCATTAATTTCTAAACATTTATTCAGAAAAATATAATATGGTGTCTATGCACACAAAAATTATGCTCAGAAAAGTTTTTGAATAATATCTTATATAAGATTTTCATGTTGAACAATGGTAAAGACACATTTTAATTTGCCAACGTAAGATTCTTATAAAAGATATTACTTATTGGAATCGTTCAATAAATTTCTGAGTATAAAAACCACGTCGTTAATAAAACTCTCTTGTACTTTGACAATTAAGAGGATACTGTTGCCATGTATATACGTTTATAAAATTATAATTTCGTTTGCTAAAAATTTTAATCAATCACCTGGCTGCTCGGTCTCCCCCTCTACGGGCGGGAAATAATGGTCGAGGAGGCGGTTGATAAGAACGCTGGTGTTGTCGACACCCTGCACGGCTATGGTTCCGTAACTAGTGTTCAGGATCTCATTGGCTTTCTGCACGCTGATATCCTTCAGGGCCGCCGCCTGGGTAGTCGCAGATTCCTTGGCAGCCACGAGCTTCTCGATAGTCGGCTGCAGCGAAGTGTTCATCACGTTCTTTGCCGCATCGTAGATCTAAAAGTTGCAATCAATTAGTGAGTAATAATTGGCTTTTGGCTTTTACTGTTGTCTCTATAGCTAAATATAGTTTTTGAAGGAGATTGCCTACCATTTACGAAATTCTCAAGCGGATGATTTTGTAGGGTGGCAAAAATTTAATACGGTCGTCGGGAGTTTCAAAGTGAAACTCGTCGAATTTATTTATTACGTAAGAACCTCGTAATAGTAGTTTTCGATACAAGTGCAGCGAAAGTGTTTATTCTAGCACGAGTGTAGACTCATCTTTCGCACGTGTATCGAACGATATTTTTTTCGATACAGGGGGCGTAAAAGCGATTTTAAAAATTTGCAGAATGCCTAAAGTCAAACTTTACGCACACTGAATCGAATAACTGTCATCATTCTCGTAATACAGATATCAAAACTCGTTCAGTATAAGGAAATTAAATTAGTTAAGATTTTATAAATGTGAATCATTATTAGTATTTTCGCATTATTGAAGGCTATTTTCAAGTAATGTCCGCCATTATTTTTTTTTCTGATACTGAAAATAATAATCTATATTTCACTGACTCATCAGATATTTATAACACTGATAAAAGAAAACTAACGTAATATCACTCGATTGTAGCGATATAATTCGTTACTGTTACTTTGTTGTCTCAATGCTTTTGATGTAAACCTTATTTTTAGAGATTAAAAATTTTATGATACACTGCGCAAGAATCCCAATCTTCGAAAGATTTTAATCCAAATCGACCCATAACTGCCCGCATTTACCTGCTGCGGAGGCTGCTTTACAATCGGCACCTTCTGCTCAACGATATCCAGACCCTGGCAGAGCTTCTGGTCCACAGAGTTGATCGAGCCCTCGAACTTCTTGGCTATGGGCGCAGCAATGGGTACAGCGGTGGCAGTGGCGTAGTGCAATCCAGCCTCGGCGTAATTGAGCGCCCAATTGATCAGGTGATGGGAGTCCTTGACGTAGGAGTATGTGGAGCCGGTCTTCTCAATCGCCGACTGCACCATCGGGATGTTGCACACACGATCCAGCACCTCCAGGTGGGGCACGCCCGGACCGCTCTCCTGGCTCGGACTCTTGGTTTGCTGCTCTGACGACATAGCGACGATGCGGTTTTGCGGTATCTGAAAGTGGTAATGTCCTGGTGAGAAATGGAGTTGGGGTACAGAGTGAAAGTGCGTGTGTTGTGGGTTGGGGATGGAAAGTTTTTGATAATGATTGTTTGACAGAGAAATTTTCTGAGGCCTATTTAAAGTAATTTTGTTTTCTATGTATACTTTAACAATGTATATTATAATGTATTGTATAAAGCAATTGGAATATTATTATTAATTACAAATGTTGCAACTCTTCCGAGTCTATTCATTATAATTTTTAACGTATTTCCGAATCAACATGAATTTTCATTATTGCTTATTTTTGGTATTTTATTAGGCGAGGAATTTTTTTTCATTAACACGGTAAAAATTTATAATAAAAATAACTTTCAGGCCTAGCTTCGTTATAACGCTACTGTTTTAGATGATGCAATGCGTCGATTTAGCTGTTGGAAAAAAAACTAATAAAAACGCAATAATGAATTTTTTTTATCAATGACTCGGCAAATTCTACTAAATTTGCATTACCGAGAACGAGTATACCTATAGATGAGTCAACTCGGATAAACACTGTAATTTTATAACAGTTTTATTTATTAGCCAATGTCTAACTTTGTTCTTTTAGTATAACATACATTATTTTCAGAAATATTAAACGTGTTTATTACGTAGAAGAAAACACAATTAAAAAAGATAAACCTTGGCACGGTTCTACAAAAGCGATCGTAACAAGTAATTTGAAATGATTGTCAATGATCGCAATGACCTATCACAATGAGAAATTGACATAATTTTGTTATTCACCGGACAATAATACGGTAAGTATACGTTTGCTTTAAAAATTTTAAATCAACTCTTGACATTATTGTTTAAATTTTTTTTTTTTTTGGCTACAAATTAGCAAAGAAACAAACACTTGACTCCCGCGAGAAATATTTCTAGCTAGTATATATATTTTCTAGTTCCGAAACTTTCACCGGTAGGTATTTTCCTCACCTATAGACGAAGAAATCAATGTGAAAGTATAGAGCACATAAAAAATTCTTAGACGATGGGCACGAGTTGTGCTCATGAATTTTCCATCATTACAACTGAAAATAGCGCTTTAATGAGAAGCTTTTCCGGGAAAATCATTTTCTTTGCCTGGGAAAACCTTCACAGTTAAGTAACACAACGTTTATGTATAGGAACACATCAATAACACTAAAAATTCACGAAACAAGGATTTTTAAATTCTTATCATAATTTCAATTATTACGCAATTTATATTACAAAACTACATCGACGTTTTGTTAAAGAATCGTCACAGCCCACGTACAGGAAAATACCCTATAGGATGCTGCGCGTCCCTCATAAAGTCATAATTATCTGAATCTACTCCCCTTTTTCTCACGCAACTTCCCGCAGTACTTACAGCGTGCCGGCGAAACACTTCAACGAGCCGCTTTGAAAATAAGCCACTTGTAGAGGTTATGTATCACATCTCTCTCCCCTAACTCCCCTTATCAGTACATTGAATTCCGTAATGCCCGAGAAAAAATCACGCCTCTGCCACAATACAATGATAAAATCGCCTCTCGTACACGCACACTTGTGAACACCCGCGACGTTTCGTGACGTTGGCAGCCGCAGCCGAGAGGCAGCAACAAGATGCCGGCACGACGCACGTATGTATATTACATATATACATAACACACGTTTACACTAGACGCTTCTTCTCCTTCCCAATATCTTTTTTTTTCTTTTTTTAAATTTTCCAAGAGTCTCTAATTGGGGCTCGTGTCGCATCTCACCTTTGGGGTTGTGTGCTGTTGCTCCGGAAGCTCCGTTCGTGGGATGATGAGTTTGAATCAGTGTGTATTTGTGTCTACTCTTTCTTGATGCGTGTCTGATGCGCGACTGTCGGCGATGATACGCGCGCGGTGTATATATATACCAAGCGCTTTGAACGAACTCTGGACTCTCTGTTTCTCTCTCGCTCCCTCGGTCTCTTGGTACATAAGAGTATAGCGCGCGCTCGCGTAAAGGTATGTGTCATGTGACTACACGGAAAAAATTTTTTCCCGTGTGTATATGTGCGTTCAGCGGCTCAGTAGCGTAAGTGAATGGTTTTGGGCCACGGGATGGTGGAAACATTTTGCCGGAGGTGTGCTAGTGACGTGATGTTTTGTTTGATTTGTTGGTCAAAGAGTAGGAATGTCGAATGGCGGTGATGTCGTGATGAGCTAAAAAAATTCGGAGTAGAATAATTTAGTAAGTATATAGTTGTATTGTATAAGCTAAACAGATACAATTATAGTTGACGGTTTGAATTTAGAATTCTATGTAGGCGATGCAGTTTTTTTCAAGCAGAGGATATTGAAAAATTAAAAAGTAAGATATTTCAATGATTTTTAAATTTAAAAAAAATTAAAATTTTATTATCACTGCACAATACTCAAGGCAGTTCATAATATGTAGTTACTCTGTACACACATACGCGCACACTTACTATACGGATAAAAGTGACTCAAACTTAATTTATTACTTTTGTGACAAAAGTGCGAAAGCAGAAAAATTTTCCGAATCTACCCTGGCATTGCATTACTTAAATATATTATAACGGATAACCACAACAAATAAGTGCGCGCACGTGTTCAAACAATGATCAGCACATAAAATATAAAACTATATTGTATACCCATGCAACATAGTCTGGAATTGTAAATTGCAATATTTTTTCTTAATAATCACAAATAATTGAAAAAAGTAAAATTGATAAAGTAATAAGAAGCGTATTGAACTATTATCTTATAATTTTGTACTTAATGAAAAAAAGACATAAATTGTAATAAGAACATAGATAATTTCAATATAACCGTTATATTTATAAAATGTCAATTATAAGTTATCTTAGTATTTAAAGATTAACTCATTAATAATTCTAATTCTACAAAGTTATGAAGCTCACAATTTAGGTGAGATAAGTGCATAAGGAATTTTACAGATAACCCACACTTTGAGTGTTGGAAAAATAAAATATAAAAATTTAAAGGCAAATCTGTAACAAATTTTTTCTTGTTCTGTAATCATACATAGACGTGACGTATAAAGATTCCAACACTTGAAAACGGTCTTGTGACACGGTTTTAGTAACCATACATCCATTTTTCTTATGAAAATTGAACATGGGAAAAATGGACGAAAAATGGTCACTGATGACTAACAAATACTCAAAGTGTAGATTATCTCTAAAATTCCTCATATATCTCCCAATAAAAGACGAAACGTAAAGTTTTATCATCAGATTTGTGAGATATGTCATCGATTGATATAACATAAGCAATCGAATGCAGTTATCTTCGCGCCAAATCCACGTCAACCTAACTCGTATACTCAAAAACAACCAAGACCAATGAAAGTCCACGCAAGCTTCCGGATCAGAAACATCCGAGCCTCTTCTATATATACCTAAAAAGATTAAACGTCACTGAGACAGTTGGTTCATATAGTGTTCATATAGTGATGTGGAGGTCGGCACATCCGCATCTTTCGGGACACGTATTGTACTTACTACTGACTTACTCATCGCTACAGTGACTCGCCGAACGCACGGAGAAATCTCGCGCAATCGTGCACTGAAATTGGCCGAAAACGTGTATTATTAGACGCGCGGGATATAATATAGTGTGCGCGCGAATCGCGTGGTGCGTCATGTGTTATGATATTATACCGGTGCGGAGTATACATGACTGTTGACGGCGAGGAGCGTAATGGGAGGGAGCCTCCGGGGCCCCGAGGCGAGGCTGCGGATGGGACGTGACATGGAGCACGCGTAGCAAATATATAGGCGTATCATATCATAGGGAGGGAAGGTGAAGTTTTTCAAATGCCAATATTTTGGTTCGTGTATTTTCTTATTTGTAAAGAACCTGCATCTCTAATGAATCGATTATCGGCATTTTTTAATAGTTGCGTGTCGATAAAATAAATAAAACACCACACAGGTATTATTAAAAAAAGAAAAGTATATTTAATTTTATTGAATATCGCAGTACATGTATCGGTGGAATAGATTACTCACCTATTGGCGTCAAATTGCTTGTAAACTCATTAAAATATGTAAATTGCTACTCATTTCACAAGCTGTGCTACAATTTCTTACTTTAACAAGACGACGGTACAAAATAATTAAAATTAAATTTATAATTACAATTTTACATGCTCACATGATTACACGACAATATGAGTGAATGATACTCTATTCATCTAACAGAATTTTTAACACTTACCAAATACTACTACAGCTGTGTGAAATATACAATTCACTTGAACGAATAAACCTTACGTTCCACATTTCTTCGACAAAACGATTTAAAATATAAATTCATAACACAAACTTACGTCCGTGCCAAAGTACAAAAAGCCTTATACACGCGAGAAAAAAAAACACACATCTAGAACCTAGGAAGTTGACGTAAAAAATAAAACATCATAGAAAGAAAATACCATCAGAAATCTCTTTTTCGATTATCAACGAAGGCGAACCTGCTGCTCGGCTGCCTGTGCGCCAGCTGATGCAGGTTGGCTCGCGCACCACGTCGCTGTTGCTCGCCACCGCCAAGCAGAAAGTGCAGCGCCACGTAGATGACGAAGCAGATGTCGAGGGCGTAAACGAGGATCAGGCAGTAGAGCGAGGACGCGACCAAGGGTCGACGAGGTCTGATTGAATTACTGTCTCTCGCCAGCAGACGATTCGTCCTGGCGATTCTGGCGGCGATTCTTGCTTGGTGTCGACGGCGCTGGCGCCGGGACAACGACGCTGCCGTTGCCGGCCGATCGAGCGGAGACCGGCGACGAGGAGGCCAGAGCCGCAGCCGGAGGTGGTACAGCCGCGGAACGCTCCCCCAGAAGGCGAGCATAATGCGCCAGCTGAAGAAACTCCACGAGGCTGTGCAAATAGGTCTTGAGGTTGTCCTTGCTCAGGGTGCGCAGCTGGTGGGATACGTGGGCGTAGACGCGCCGGGACGCCTTGTTGGAGAGACGGCCGACGCTCTGGAGGGTGTGCAGAAGCATGTCTTCCTGCATCGAGACGGATTCTGAAAATGGATATTTTGTTGTTAGTGCGCCGAGAAAAAATTGAGTTTTATATCTATCAAGTATTTAGTCGTGGGCCATTTGGGGAATGCATTTATTGATTTGATCATGTCAATTCATCAACTTGAAGAATCATTGGTGAAAACAAATAGATATTATGCTAATAATCTTTTTGCCTAATAGTATAATAAAGCCTTGGTGAAATAAAAAACAAACCTTTTCTAATTTTCATTAATTAAAATTTCTATCAAAATAAATACTGTTTTTTATTCCGCAATTAACAGTACATTATGCAACGAGGGATTAAAGTCGCAGATTATAACCCAAGGGAATAACGGACTTTATTCCCGTGTTGCATATAGAACTTTTTTGACTTGGAAAAGTGGAACTACATGAGACTAATTTTTAATATGCAGCGGTGCTGGCCATGGCCAATTACTTATTTCCCTCGAAACAGGGATGTAATAGTACATTATGTAAAAAGAGAAAAAAGTCGCTTTTGGCCCCGCAGGTTGGTTCACTGATGAGTGAAGTGAGTGATGAATGTAGTGATCACTCGAGGAAATTATCGACTTTTTTATCCAGTTACATGTAGTACTTTATTCCCATGTCAACAATGCATGACCCACGTTTTTGACTTAAAAAGTGACACCAACGGAAAAATGCGGAGTGTTTGTAAACGCGGGCAGCGGAAGATATTGAGCATCATATTTTATTCACTTTTTTCCACAAATTCATTTTTTGCCCGCAAAATTACTATTTACACTGTTTTGCGTGAATAAATAAATAATGTTTTCATTTCGACGTGAAATTTTTTTTTTTGCAAATGAAAAAATTTTAAAATAGAATTTGGGCTTCAGTAGATAAAGTCTAAAATTATCCCGGACAGACAGGAAATGTAAAATATAACTCAAAAAAACTGTTACTGCATGCGAATCATTTCTTCTGTGCTCTATTATAACAAATATCTTTAATTTCTTTTACGTGCTTGTATAATCATTCATTTATTCTGCTGATTATATATACTGAACGTTTAAAAAATATGAATTTAATGTTATTGGAGTTTCCTATTCAATGTATATTAAAAATAGTATTGACAAGTTCTTGAAAAGACACGTAAGGTAAAATAATAAAAAAAATTTGCTTGCCACATTATCCTCTCAGAAAAACTCACCTTGAAAAGTTTCCTCGCCCATGGGCGGGAAATACTTGTCGATGAGCATCTCGACGAGGAAGACTGTGTTGTCCAAACCGACAACGGCCGCCGTGCCGTATTCCGTGCTCAGTATCTGGTTCATCTTGTTCCAGCTGATGTCCTTGATGCTAGCTGCGCGACTGCTCACGTAGTCGTTGGCGTAGGAGATCGTCGAGACGGCCGGTCGCACCGTCTCCAGGGCCAGCATGTATGACTTCTCCAAAATCTGCAAAGAAGCCGCATTATTATACCGGTATGAGAGAAAAAACTGGTAGCATGTGCGCATGCATGCGATGTGAGTGTACGTGATCGCAATGGGCAATGGCGCCAGGAGCCGGTGTATCGGCTAGTTTTTCTGATCGCTTGTTTTCCGACTCCTTTTGCTTTAACGAGGCTGCATGCGCGTAAGTGATCGTGTGAGAGTCTCAGTTCTTTCTCGGGATCAAGGTTGCTCTCGCATTGTAAAATCTTATTTTTAATGAATTTGCAGAGTCGAAGGTATTTTAGTTAACTGTGGTAAGCTAATTGTACCTGACTCATGCTTGGGAATATTGTAACCAAATTAATCTTTGATTGCGATATTTTTATCCTTTTTATCTTATAACGTATCTGATTGCGCGGAAAACTATAGACTTTGTACAAGAAGGTAAAAGTATTTTATATTTTTTAACAATTTACGAATAAAACCTATCTATCATTATCTCTACCATATATAATAATAAATAATATTGATTCGGTATATAAAAGTTGCTGGCATAATATAATTAAATAAGAAATTCAATGCTGAAGAAAAATATCCATCCATTATAATGTGTTAATGAAACATTCTTTTGGTGTCAATGCATCTACAGTGATTTGAAAAAGAATAAAATGAAGATTGCACTTTTGCTGTTATATTATTATAATTAAAAAATTCAAGATCATTGATATTAAAAATCAAAAACTACGACAATAACTTTTCCACAGACTTTATCCGCCCAACCACAGCCCAACGATCGGTGTAACCAAAACCTCCCCGTGTAAACCGAGACTCACGCTCGATCGACGACCTAAACGCGCGTCGGAGGCCTTCTCCAGTTTCCCCCCTTTATCCACCACCACCACAAGCAGCATCATCGTCTCTCTCAAGCCCTCACCAGTTCCGGTTTGTCCTTGACGATCGGCACCTTCCGCTCGATCTGGTCGAGGCCGCGGCAGAGCGTCGAGTCGACGAACGCGATCGAGGGCTCAAACGGCTTGGCGTACGGAGCAGCTTGACGCGAGGCGTTGCCCAGCGACGTCTCCACGCACGTCAGTACCCAGGTGACCAGCCGATTGGAGTCCTTCAAGCGGGAGTAGGTGGAGGCGGTGGTGCTCAAGGCCAGCTCGACCATCGGCAGCTCCAGGACGCGCTGAAAGACCTCGATGTGGGGCATGTCGACCGATGCGCTCGTCATTGTCGAGGCGATGCTACTTGGCTGCTGAACAAAAAAAAAAATGGTTTTTAGTCCTGGAGAGTGGACGCTTTATTAGTCTTAGAACTTTCTAAGGACTTTTTGTATAATAAATGTAAAAAAAAGGTTTAAATGGTGGTAAATTGATGATAAATTGATTTTAAGGAATGTTGATGAGTATAATAGACTTTAAATAATTAAATAATAACAGAGCCAAACAATAATAATTTTCTAATTAGTAAACAACGACTTTCGATAAAGATATATAATAAAACGATATCTGATAAGTTAAAAATTATACCAATAACGAGTGAATTCGTAATGACCGCATATATTTTATTTATTATTGAATT
Organism: Torymus auratus; assembly: GCA_900474315.1. Lineage (NCBI taxonomy): Eukaryota > Metazoa > Arthropoda > Insecta > Hymenoptera > Torymidae > Torymus > Torymus auratus. Next base: position 10,889 of record UXGD01005983.1, read on the forward strand.
ACATATAGTACCTATAATGTCTTAAGAGTTGGCTTCTTCGCAAATTAATAAATATAATTTATGTGATGGGCCGTAATAATACAAAAATAATAGGAATAGGTTATCGATAGATGTCTTTGCCCTCTTGTCTTGACCATTCAATGTATTTATCGGAAATTAAGAGAAATGTAAATACATACATTTTTTTCTTTTATCTATATTATACTTATTTTCAACTATTAAGAAGCTATCTAACTCTTGTAATATATGGAAGATCTACCGCTATGTAATATTTCCATTATAGTACAAGTCTCTCTACCCTATCATAAACGACTGACACATTAAAAGTCCCATAAAAATTGCAAAAAGAAATTTCTTCCTTCTCCTGGGACATTAAGCTTTCTCCGAAAGCATTATTCTCTACAAAAATTTCAAGTTACTGTTTGTCAAGCGTACACCACGCACGAGTTCAACGACACGCGAGAAAGCCGCCGTCTGCGGTTATTAACGAGCCAGCGTTAATCTTTCATTCATTTTCAAATGAAACTTCCTTCGCTATAGTTACACACTTGTAGCTACTCTGCAAAAGCAACTTTCTTCGCGTAGCTAAGCGATGAAATTTCGCGCCGATACGATTCGAAAAAGTAAACAGATTAAAGTCGATCGCTGTAAGTACTTACAACGATGATCGTGCGATTTTCACGAAGCGTGGAAACGGAGGCGACTAGCGCGTGATATAGAACGCGATAATGCTTGCCGTTACATAAAATTGACATTTTCCAGCGATCAATATTTTTGTCGCTCGCGATGTCGAAATGGCCATCCGATAATTTTACGATGATATAGTAGCTGTATGTAATTCTAATGTAGAGCTACCAATACCAGAAGTACGATTTGTAGCAAAACTGCAAAAGTATAACGAAAATGGGGACAACATACATCCATGTACGTTGTATGAAATTTTAAAGTTAGAGCGTCTACCAAACCGAGCCAAATTTATCATATAAATTATCTTGCACATATACATATATAGGCCTGTGATATGATTAACTTGTATATTTAAATAGCTACATCGTATGCGTTGTTGTACTGCCTGGCAGCCCTCAAGTGTTTACTTTATTGTGACTGGTACCTTTTGAATAATTTATCAGCGCTACCTGCTTTGATTTCACTCTTTTGTTCCTCGCGAATACAGAAAAATCCGACGCAAGTCAACAGCAAAAGAAAATTCTTCCACTGCATCGACGACGTTCTCTCGACACTCGAGCGGCTTTTTTCACGTTGCAAAAATACCCATGTACGCAAGTGTACACGTTCCGGTACCAGACACGCACCGCACAAAGAAAGCGCGCCGCCCACGCGCCGCCTCACATCCGTCCCTCCTACACTTCCTCTCTCGACAACAACACAAGTATATACGAAAATAAAATCTACTTACATTACTTCGAACGTTCCTTCTTTCCTTCCTTCCTCCTCGAAAAATTCGTCTGTCAGCGGCAACAGGCAACTCTCTCAGCGCGCGTTGTTACTCTCCTATGGAACTCTGACGACGCGGCCCGTCGTCGGTCGCGGTATAGCGCGTTTCTCTCTTTCTCTGTCTCTCTGCCTCTCTCTCTCTCTCCTTCCCCTCTCTCTCGCTGTCGCACGCGCGCTTGCGCGGGGAGCTTCACTGTCGCCGCCAGAAGTATAGACAGAAGAGAGTGAGTATGTGAAAGAGAGAGAGGCGAAAGTCTGCGTGGCAAGTGCCGTGCAAAGTCCAAGTGTGGCGCAGCGCTGCTGCCGGTAACATACGCGCGCCGACGTCGGCGTCACGTAGGCGCCCGCTCGCACTAGGAGAGAGCTTTTCCTGGTGCGCCTGCGAAATCTAATTGTCTATTTGATCATCTTCTATTTTCAATTTACTGTTTAGGTAAGATTCACGACGAAACTGGATACGCGTTGTTTTACCACAATCAAAGTTACATTTTTTATGGTTTTATTACGCTTGTTTTACTTGGATACTTATGAATTGAATATCGGATACTTATGAATTGAATAAATATCGTGATATGCCACTTTTCGAAACATTATTTCCCTCTTCTTTTTTTTAAACTTTGCCAGGATGCACTATTATGGTTCTTTTATTGAAGCGAAACGGATAAAAATTCCGAGACATATATATATTACACTACAATTACTCAAATAAAATGCGGTTAACCGGGGATTTTCCTGCGCGCTCGCAGAACGAATAGGAGACGGTGCGGTTGCATGGCGACCGTTCATTGGCCCCTTTACTTGCCTTTTACTTATTTTTAGTAATAAAATAAGCTGGGCTGTATCGTTCAATTTAGACCGGCTTTAAAAATAGAATACTTGTTTCAATGAAGATGATACTCTAACAAATATATTTTCTTTTATTATTATTACACGGAGAGAAGAAAATCAGTAAAAATTACAAAAATTTCAGTAAAAATTACCAAACTTTTTGTAATCCCGA
>UXGD01005984.1:0-13343 GCA_900474315.1 Torymus auratus
AAGATAGAATTAGTAAGTAAATAAAATACGAATATTTTGCTGTGACGTCAATCTAAGAAATGGGCAAATAATGGTGGAAAAATCGTTTCATCATAACCATTAATTAGCCAGTTTAACTAGCTATTTTCTTACTTCATGGCCATTTTACATAGATGAATTTCCAGCAGGGCTACTTAAAAAGAAATATTACAGATTTACTGGGTTTCAAAACACAATTTACTAGAAGATTGCAAATGTTTGTTAGAGATATAAATCTTCTACCTCAGACATATGAAAAACATGTAGAATGAAAAACAAGTTGCTCTCGGGAGACGACGTTAAATATTTAAGAAAATCGATCGCAGCAGCGAAACTTATATATACCGCTCGCGAACAAGGGCGAGCTAAGCCAGGGCGAGATGACAAGAGTCGGAATACGAAGTGAAAAACAGCAAAGAGCTAGCAAATGAGCCGAAATCCAGTTTCCTCCCCCTCTTTGTGGCTCAGCTCCTCGAAAAGCGAAATGACATCGAACACTCCCCTGCTCTCGGACGGAAGCGTAATCTAGGCCGGCGCGCGCACGATGCGTCATCGTGGGAGAGGAAGAGGAAGCAAGCGAGCGAACGAACGAACGCGCATTACGCATACACATCACAGGCGTTATTCGAGGGGGCAAAAGTGCTACGACCCTTAGTCGCGCGCGCGGCCGTAGCAGCAGGGAGAGAAAGACCGAGTCGTAGTTCCAGAGGCTAGGTTATTGATCTCCCCCGGCCGCGCGCAATGTGGAGAGCGCGTTATACAGCTCTACTACTGCGCGCGAGCCGAATGTCCGCAGCAGCGGCACCGGCCTATACGGTTTCTCTCCAAGGCGGACTACCTTATTTTCCCTCACCGCGAGCCTCGCTTTCTTCCCTTTCAGGCCTTTAATGCAACCGGCTACGTGCCAACCTGCTTTCGACGCTCTTATTCCCACATTTTTACCCATTCCACACCCTCGACTTATATATCTCACTTCGGCCGTCTTTCAGCCTGATCTTATTCTCTTAGCCACTCGATAATCACCTATTCTACGAATGCTCGTCAATAATCGTTCGGTTAAATAATTAATTATTGCATTTTAAACTCCATCGCATACTCGTTACGTAACATACGCATAAAAAGAGTGTTTATTCAAGCAGCGTCGAAAACAAGTATTTTTCTTTGTTTAGAATGCGAAATTAGACTTTTTTTCAAATAAATATTCAAGTGTGCGATCTTGAATCTTAAAAAGTCCATCATTCTCCGGTAGGTCAAGTCCATTCTCGAATCCAAGCAGATTCTGCCAAAAACTTGAAAAGTGGATAAGATAAACCTTATTGATTTGGTGAGTGCACCGCAATAACGGTTACGTAATTGCGAACGACGAGGCACTCGCCCCGCACGTCGCTTTCTTGTGCGACAGTGTCAAAAGCCCACGTCGACTCAGGTATGCGGATTACTACTTTGAAATCTTGGAAAACACTTCATTACTCTATATGACTCTGCTGTATTATGATACGCCACATATATATCAAGTAAAGGTTATCACTTCTCTTTTGATCTTATTTGAAATTTTTGATAGAATGTAAGCTAAGACTTGACTGTTCAGAGTTTAAGTAACAGTCTGTTTATATTTGGCATTAATGATATAAATCAAACATTTATTTGTTAGGATTTTATCCATTTTGAAAAATGTAAACGTTATTGTCAAATACTGCATCCCTGTAATTCTTTTATACAATTTTCTAATAAACAGCAAAAAATAAAAATAAATAAAAAGCATGAGTTTTATACATGTACTACTTAACGAAATAATATATTCATGTAGATCTTGTGCAAAGATTTTATATTATAAAATTAAAGGAAACATAATTTCTTTTCTATAATCAGGATTCATAATTGATAGTAGAGTATATCTTCTATATTTACTTTTATATTGATGAGCAGGAAGTTTAATTAATTAAAATACAAAAATAACCGCCATCTTATCTTCTTTTCACCGAATGAGAGCAAACTTCGTTCATGATAAAATTCCAAAAGACTTTTGATGTGTTATTTTAGAATAATGTTTTACTACTACTATTATGAAATATGAGAAAGGCACAACTGATTTTTATTAATTAAAAGTTATAATATTTTTAATTTAATTTTACTAATTAATATAATATTTAGTAACATATTAAAATATTACATGGAAATGTATGAAAGATAAATTCATGGATTCATCATAAAATTTTGAAAAAAAAAAAAATAACTTGAATGGAATCGTCCAAATTGAATATTAATACATTTTCAGTAATGTAATATTTGCCTTCTAAATACAAACAGAATCCTATCTTTTTTGATACTTGTATTACAAATAACCATACTGACATCATTTATGAAAAAAGTTCGAGGCTAACATGACATATAAAGAAATTATAAATAATCACCAGATGAAATAATACTTTTAAACAAACAGTTGCATATAGGTACAAACCCATCACTACTCTTTTCATAAAAAATGGTTTCATTCATTATACACTAGTTTTTCTGAAATAGTTGTCAAACAATTAACTTTTTTCTGCATGCTATTTCATGAATGGTTTTATAAGAATATTTTAAAAATATAACTAGTTTAATCAATAAATAAATATATTACTTGTATGTTTAAGTGTAAAGTTTTGATATATTAAAATTAATAGTTTTTAAGTTTTCGATTGCATTCAATAGTTTTTTTAATTATATAAAATAGAATAATGATATTATAAATATTTTTTGTTTATTTTTAAATAAAAAAAAAATTATCTAAAAATAGAATAGTTCTAATACAGTAAATTTGCATAAGCATAATAAGAACATATCATTTTACGACTAAAGTAAATACGAGGTGTGTTAATAACTTCCTGCCTGTATGGAAAAAACCAAATTACAGCAATAAATTTCCGTGTCATAAGTGAACAACAAAGAAAATCGGGCCACGACGTAAAATTTTCCATTCGCCATGAATGTATTGACGTAAAATAAAAAAAAAATAAAATAAGAGCAATTGTCGTCATTAGTTTCATCGAAATATATAGAAAACGCATAAAGGAGCCATACATTGCCGTTGGAAGATTACGAAGCGCTGCACTATATAAATTAAGAAATTAACGCAGACAAGCGTTCCGCTAATTTAATCTCCTGTAAAACATTAAAGCGCGTCTCATCGATCAAACAGTGTCGAGACCATCGTGATGGGAAAAGTCGCAGAGTCTCACGGCCCGGAAAATGTAGCTCGCGCTCGCCAGTAGCGCGCTCACATTATATATCGACGATACGTACGCCCTGTTATGTAACCCGCGTCTCTCTCCCATCTATACACCTCCAGCGGCGCGCATACTCGCGCTCCCTTCGCGCCGTCCAAAAAAAATCTCTTTCCCTCTTTCTCTTCCCTCCCAACGAGTGCTGGAATCGGTCGGTCGTATACGTGTATTATATAGGAGCCAGAAAAGAAAAGTACAGCAGCCCGTTCAAATAAACTTTGCGAGCCGCGGGCCGCGCTCCTAGGTTCGATTTCAAAATGTCGGCCGCGCTCGCTCGCTTGTTCCGCGTTCTATGCGGCCATGGGAAAATCGCGGCCCCAAATTTTCCGGCGCTCTTTACGCACGCCGCGTCCTCGTCTTATTTCGGAGAGCGGGCAGAGAGAGAGAAAGAGCTTTTAGAGGCGCGTCGAGAAGAGAGAGAGAGACCGCGGCGCCGCGTATCGATGACCTAGTTCTCTCGCGCGCACCGCTGCCACCGCCGTCGTCGCGCGAAAAGAGACTATACCTTGCGGCGGGGCACGTAAAATGCATCTACTGCCTTTTTCTTCAAATCCTCCAGCGCTTTTATTAAATGACCCATCCGTTCGTACCCGACTTTTTTAATCTAGCCATCGTTCTCGGCTGTCCATTATAGCCCGTTCCCCGCCTACTTCCCCTCCCGCGCTCCATCTCCGAAACTGTCTACTGTCTCGCTCAGTTGGGCTTTTTCTACTGAAAATTTTCCGCGTCTCACGGTCTCGACCTTTCCGCCCGCCCACATGTGTCTCTCCTCTGTATCTCTCTCGTGTGCCCTCGCACGTCAGACACGGGAGAGCGGCGGCTGCGGCGAGCTGAAAGTCGCCATGTTCGCGCTCGCGTGCGCGCGGCCAATCGATATCACAGATAAAAAACGGAAAATCAGCCGCGCGCCTCTCTCGGGGAACTCCTCTCTTACTATCTCTCTCTCTCTCTCTCTCTCTCTTCTCCCTCCCCTGCGCGAAGGAGAAAATTTTCCGGCGATTTCGCGAAGAAGCGAGAAGTTTCTCCCCCGTGGGGCGCTATATCTCTGCGGCGAGGATCGATCGACGGTGGATGCGCGCCTACGGCACCTGCATCGGCGCACGCACTCGCGAGCTTTTGGAAAATCGGGCTGCAGGGAAAGTTTCTTAAGTGACTCGGCGTGAAAGTACAGTGGGAAACCGTATAAAGCAGCTTCGATGTTTCCCTTACTCTCACTCTCTCTATCCCTTTATTCCTATATACCCCGGACTCGGAGTCGACTATATGCGAGAGAGCTTTATCGCTTCGAGCGGCCAACTGCAGAGGTCTCATCGACTTTAAGGGGCAGATCGATCGGTTCCCCGCATACATGAGAATATATCAGACATAGAAAAAACGCTAGGTGCAATTTGCCTCTGCGCCACCCTCCGCGCCTCCCTTTCGTCTAACATTGATTTTTCACTCGGCGCGCTCTCGCTCGAACGGTTCGGAAACCGAGAGGGAGCTATAATTAAGTCGTCATTTTTCTTTTTCCATATACCCGCGAGAGCAGGGAAATGGCTGTTATCCGAGCGAGCAGGAACAACGGCCCCATCTAATCGTTCCGGATTCGGGCTTTGAAGGAGAGGCGAAGGAGAGGCGAAGGAGAGGCGAAGGAGAGGCGAAAAATGTGCAGCGAGCGCGCTGCGTCAAAATACATAGTTACGGGCGCTCGCGGCGGCGGTGGCGGCGGCGGGTCGGCGGCGACGGCGGAGTTATTGATTCGGGCCAGGAATCTGGGAAATAATAGATTCCGCGATGGCGACGGCCAGTCCGGAGCTATAGACGGGGGGGCAGGGCCGGAGACAAAGCGATCGGCATCGATCGCCGCGGGCTGGCTCGGAAGGGAGGAGGGCTCAATGGGGGGATCGATCGGGCCCGTCGACGAGTCTATTCGCGACCTTGGAGGGAGAACTGGACTCACCCCAGCTGGAGCCGGTGCGGCCCATGACCTGGCCGGTCTCCCCGTTGTAGAGGAAGAGCCGGATGCTCTCCCACTTCTCGAGCTCCGGGGGCGGCATGTAGTACTGCTCCTTCTTGTCCATCTTGGCGGCTCACTGGGCGGCTCTTGTGGGCTGGGACTCTCCTCTGTCGTCGGCGTCGTCCGCGGGCGTAGACTCTCGCGCTCCCCTTTGGCGATGGCTTCACCAAAAGCACCCGCGAGCGACTGGACGACTGACGGAGGCTCGCAAGCTCTGGCGCTCCCCGAGCCTTTCCTTCCTTCTCTCTCGCTCGCTCTCTCGCTCTCTCTCTCTCTCTCTCTCGCTCGCGTGCGTCTCTCGGTGGCTCTCGCTGCTCTCTCGGGCCTACGACTGGCTGTTCTCGCGCGCCTCGACGACTGCCGAGGGATGAATATTGAGCGATCCACGCCGCGGCTCTCCCACCCACTGGCGGCCGGGCGGCAGCGCGCATGCCCGCGGCTCTCTCGCTCGCTCCCGAGGGCCTGGCCGAGCTGACGTCGCGCGCTGCACCTATCGACGGCGGGATAGCGGCGCCGGCGCGCGCGGGGGTTGCTGTGGCGAGAGACGGAGAGCCGACGCTCGCTTCGATCCGCGAGATACGCTCGCGAAGCCCCGCTCAAGCGCGCTCTCTTTTCCGCCCGCTCTCTTCCGGCGCGTGCGTGCGCCCCGACTGCGAGACAGAGGGACTCTCCCACCTGCAACTGCAACAAAGAGGGAACCGTGTAATGCCTATCTCTATACTCTCAGGGTATATGCAATATGCTCATTGCGGATTTTCGTTCTACACGTGATGGGAAGAGAATGAGAGAGAGAGAGCCACCCCTTTCAGCCCTTTTTTCCTATCGGCTCGCTGCCAATTTCCCCAACTATTCACTCTCCCGCAACTTCGTCAGCCTTAAGTATTTCATCTCCTCGGGTGCATATAGTATCATTAACATATCTAATCACATCTACACATCGTATGAAGTAAATTTTTGACGGGAAATGATACTATTCAATAAATGTCAAGTAGATGTAGAAAGATCTGGTCAGACGATAATTTTACTATAAATTTGATAGGCACCTTTTAACAATGTCATCACTTGTACCATATTATGGTTATAGTTAGATATGTAATATGTCTTTGTCTTTGTATATGAACATTATGAAAATCTTTCTACAATATATTTTAAATCATACAATGTTTTGATGGAAAAACGTTCCAAGGTATTGAACCAGTTGTGATGTAACGTATGCTCGTTAATCAGCTTCTCAATATTCCTTTGAGCAATTGGTTACTGCAATATGAGTATATATATTATGATATAGAGTTTTGATTAGTGTTAGAAAAAATATTTTAAATACAAAGTACATAATAAATGTTAGTTGGATACAAGTTTTCATTTAAACCTGTAACAAATAGTGAGAATAGTTCGTTTTGATACACTGTTCGATGAAACAACTGTTTTACAAAAAGTTGAAAATTCAGTTTAAAACTCGAACACTTTTACATTTTTGACAAATTTTTTAGATCTTTTGTTGCAAACAGACAACCAATGAAAATCGACTTATGTTTATGAAAGTAGGTTTTGAAAGAGTTTATATATAAGGTTTAATGATATCTAAGTTGTACAACCAAACTACTTGTCTATCCATCTACGGTTGAGGCACTACGGTTTTTAAAATAAGGAATCAGTAGTTAATATAATGAAACAATAAACTAAGTTAGGTATAGGCTTACTACCAATGTGCTGGCAGCGGTTTTTCGGTATATATTTAATAGTTTATTCACCTGATAAGTGGCGTGCCTTTTCGTTGAAATCCACTTTCGGAATCTATATACTCAGCGAAAGTGACGCAAACATTCGAACACAACTTGTAAGTACTTAGATCATGGTATGGAGCAGTGAAACTACAGATTATTTTGTTGGAAACAGCGTCATGCTGGGAACGAATATTTATTTTACGTGTTTATGTCGTGTTGCGCGAATCTTTAACTACAACAACAGATTCGAATAGATATACAGATTCTATCGTGTATTATATATCTTTATATAACTTTTTTGACAATATTTACTTACTTTTAATAATCGCTAAAAAAGTGCCCTATATGAGCAATTCTCTAAAATTTGTAACTTATGTAGTACTGTAACATACCTATCTATGATGTTTAGCTATCTAAGTCAAGCAAATGTTTATAAAATTCTCATTCAGAATATCATGGGACATAGGAAAAGGCCTAAGTGTAAGCATTTCCTCCGCGTACTAGAAACAATTGTTAACTTTTAAACGTCGTTAAAAAAAATCCCTGCTAAATGAATCGATGTATGCAAAATGGGTTCTAGTTATACGGAAATTCCATACACTTAAGATCCCTTTTTGAAGGAATTGAAATTGTCTAATTTTTTAAAAAAGGAATTAAAGCTCTTTTTATAGTTTTAATTTCTTTTATAGCACTGTGTGACCTAAGGAGCACACTGCACGGCGTGATTAGGACCCTCGCTGCGCTCGGGCCTTATAACTTCACGCTGTGCAAAAAAGTGCTACTTTAGGACACACGTATCGTAATGCACTATTTTGAAACTTTGAGTAAATCGTTTCTGGGCTAAATGGCTGAGGTTTGAAGAGGACATTGTTTGCCATTTTCTTAAAAAGTAAGTAGTTCTTCTAGAGAAAGTATACTATTTTATATAACTATACTGTAAACGACCATGCGAACCTTCAGCGTGCGAATACGGTTAAGGATCTAGGTGTAATTTTTTACTCTTCTTTATCTTTTGTCCCCCACATTAATTTAACTATTGCTAGGTCACTCAAAACCCTACGATTCGTAAAGCGTACAACCAAATTTTCGCAATATATCTGCAATAGTTCACCTGTCAAAACTCTCTTAATACCTAATTTAACTTACTGTTCACCAATCTGGGCGCCTTTTACTAATACTTTGAAAACTAAGCTTGAATCCATCAATCATAAATTCTTAAGATACATAGCCTTCAAATCTAATAGACCTATGAGCAAACTTGTCAACAATTACTCAGAGCTGCATTTTGTAATATTCAGACCATTCCATAACTTTCACGACTGATTTCTATTAACGTTTAAAATTACTCGCAATGTTATAAATTGCTTTGAGTTACTATGTCTATTTACTGAACACAGTCTTTCCTACAATTTACGCAATCATAGGGTTTTTAGTGAAGACACAGCTCACTCTAACTTTGGATTCTTCTCCACAATTAATCGTTTGAGAAAAACCTGGAATGTTTTACCAAATAACATTACTAACAAATCGATAGCAATTAAATTTTCAATATCACGAAGTAAATTTCGCGCGAACAATGGGAAATGTGGCGCGAGGTGGGGTCACCATCGGTAAAGTTCGCTTCTACGTCCCCTTAAGGTTTTATTTCAGATTCTACGGGGGTGATTATAAACAAGGGCAATCTGACTGCCATTAATATTAGGTAATTTAATTTATAAGATTGTAAGACCGATGGAAAAATTCTTATCAGTGAATGTAAATTACAGTCGACATAAGTAATAATTTTAATTATTAAATAATCTTTGATTTCCTATTAAATGTGCAAAAATGATCTTCTTTGTGCTACAATTTAATAGCATAGCATTCTTGAGATGCATGTTTTTGTCATTTTACTCAAAATGCGATAAGATGGACTTAGCCACTTTTGTTATGAGAGGCTACATGTATATATTATGTTAATATAAGGGCGTTAATATAATATGTATATATTATATTAACCTAGGGCATTCTTGCGTGATGACCTAAGTGAATAAATAAATGAATAAATAAATACTTTTAAATCTTCATAAATGAATTTAATTAAAATTATGTCATAAATTGTTGCAAAAATTATAAATTTTGTTATTAAAAATTAATTAAAGGAATCAGCCAATTAAGTTTGAGGAAGCTCCGGGCCAATAAATTGACAGCGGTTTTATTTATATTGACATTAATTTTACATAGGCTCCTATTTAAATGTGTTTCTAGCTCAGGTCGATGTCTTTCCTTGTATAGTTTGGTAATCAGTATCTAAAATCAGCTGTTTATATCGGGAAACATTCTTTATACATATATAACGAATATATAACACTAGAGGTTGTAACTCGCTGAGCTTCGCTATTTCAAGACAATTTGTTCCTCGCATTTGTTCATCAAACATGTATATAAAAATACTTCAAGTCATTAGCCAAAATCCACGAGTTAGCTCAAACTCCGAACTTCCTGAAATCCTGAATTTTTAGTTGAAAACTTGTTAGAAATCATATTTGGAGCGCAGAAAATTGAGTTCGAACCAGTTGGCTGTCTGTCGCCTCGAGGTCTTGCCTCTCCAAGTACACCGGACAATCCGTCTCCCTCTCACCCCCCTGACCACTGCACCATTGGCAAGAATTCGGTTTGTAGGGTCGATCACCGCAGGAATCGATTGCTTTCTTGACCTAAGTAACCATGTCTCTTGACAATACCCGGCGCAACATCGGCTCCCCAGTGGGACTGCGTCTCTAGTGTGCCTAGCAATTAATGTAACTGATTATTCGCGGTACTGTTTGCCTTCCCTATCTTATTCTTTATCTTATATATTAATCATTATCTTTATCAACGAGGTTTTTTTTCCTCCCACACGAGAGAATTTGGCATCAAGAAACGAATATTTGCGGTGAAAGGCGTTGTTTCCATTCAAAAAGTCTTTGTTTCCCCCTTAAACTTAAAAAGTTCTCCAGAACCACGCTTCTGTACGAGAACAAACGTACATATACAGCACGAAAGTGCAGTTTTAAGGATAAAGTAACTTTAACATCTTGCAGTTAGCGCACATAAATATTGCAATAAAAATAACAAAAAAGTTTGGAAGAAAAGTATAGCGAAGCCAGGGCGTTGAGGCAGGGGTGTGTGCGTATAGTAGGACGAGGACGCCCCGTCTAAAGCAACTCGGCATAAAATTTATTATTCATGCAGCGGCATTTACATTGGCAGCGCATCGCATTGCGATTCCCAAAGAGAATAGAAGACGACGAAGCCGCGACGGCCACCGTTACACTTAGGACCGGGAAAGCCATTGGAAAGCCACTCGCGAATTTATGAAAGAACCGGCGCGAGGCAGCTGAAGCGTGCATAAGATCCGAGGATGGCTTCGTTCAATGCTCTGCCGAGTCAAAGCGCGTATAATTAATAGTCGCGCAGTCCGTAACGAGGAGGTGAAATGGCCGGAATAAGAGGGCGCCGAATTCTCCCCGCGCGCATGTACACTCGCAGCGTTCGGAGAATTGAATTTCGTCGCAGGGAAGTCGGAAAAGCGGCGGAGGGAGAGAGCTTCTTTCTTTGCAGGCGTGCGCGCGCGCGAGAGTGAGAGAGGCAAAGTTCATCGGGAAGTCGTTTTGCTCCCAAGTGCAACGATTGAGAACGCAACGCTTGTTCTTTACTGACTATTTACTCCGTGTAATTAAACCGTTGAATTGTTGGCCTCCAGTCTTTTGCGCGAGATTTCTTTTGGCATGCCAATAAAGCAACTTTGAACATCGAGTCTTTTATGCAATAAAACTCTATGAAATCAAATGGTATAAGTAAAAGGCTTTTTGCAACGTGAGAATTGAATTTTCTTTCAAATATATTTTCTAATAATTCATCTAAGCGTTATAATATAAATTACGCGAGTAATAATATCGTTCGGCTTATACATATGCTATTATTAATTAAGGATTAACCCGATAATATACCCGACACAAGAGATGTTACTATATTTACGTGCTCACTGAATGGCTTTTCAATGCCATAAATTCCGATCGAATTTCATTAATTTGATGACACTACGTTAGCGTTCAAAAGAAAATTTTAACGAGGTTTCATCCTTGCGCGAGAGATGCAAATTAAATTTCCAAACAAAAGCCGATTTTAAACTATTAAAATAAATAATTATTACGAAATTCTCTGTAACACGCATATTAATTTATTCCGTATAATACTTTTATGGGCTCATGGAAAATGAAATAAACGTCAATTTTCATTACGACGAACTTTGCAAGAGTTAGAGGTTATAGCGAGTGAAAATAATTAATTAATGCGATGTTTAAACGAGAGATATTCCGAGTGCGATTGAATTATTATAGTACACAACTAAATAAAGTAAAATCGAGACGTGCGCTTTACACTGGAAAGGTATTGGCTAGTTAATGAGATGTCGAGCAGCTCGTTGAAAATTTTACGAATCTTGCGAAACTCTGACATGTCCTCACTTTTGAATATTTCAGCAATTAATTAAAGACAAGAGTACTTAACTTGGGCCGCTGCTCGAGTGCCGGCTATTCCATATGCCTATATATACGCGCGGATTGGCTCTCCCGTTCCCCGCAAATCGAACTTCCCTCCGTTTAATTATTTCGCATTTCATATCTTATCGCGATCCCGTTTTATACTTCCGTTTTTAAAGTTTGAACTTTGATAGAAAATCTACCTTGACCACCAGCCAACCGACAATTTTGTGTATTTATTCATATGACGGAGACAAACTGAAAGAAGTCTCGAGAGACAGTGAATTTGGGATCTAGAATTTCCGCGGGCAATTCCAGCTTAATTGATTTATCCTTGCGCGGGTATAGCACACTGCGGCCTCGTTCGTCCCTGCGCACGAGTAGAGCGCTGTCAGCGCATCTATATAAGCGTTCGATTAGCGCTCGCCAGTTGGCCGCCGCCAGCAGCTGTGCCCGAGATATCCGCGGGTGCGCGTTATACTTCGCTGCTCTGCCGCCCTCGCCGGCCCCACCACCTTCCGCTCGGCTGCCCGCTAAATTCACTGTATCGCTGCGGCAGCGCATGACGTCAGTATGACTGCCTCGTAATTGGCCGGAATCGACGATCCTGCTACTACTATAATACTACTGATGGCCTACTACTCCACCCAATAGGGTCGACGTAAAAGAGAGAGAGAGAGAGAGAGAGAGAGAGAGAGAGAGAGAGAGAGAGAGAGAGAGAGAGAGAGAGGATGGGACTTGTACCCCGCGATGTCTTTTTTCGCCTATGGTCTCCGTGTGTATATACTTTTCGTAATTGCTGCGATGCGGTGCGCCGCCGCGCCGTGTCGCGAGCGCAATTTGCGTAATTGCGAATGGTATCATTGACATTTTCACCCCAGCGTCGTCGCTCGCGCGAAACTCTCTCAAATAGAATTTCCCAAGCCACTGTTTTTGCCTTTATTTTGCTCCGACTGCGCGCGCTCTCTCCCTCTCACTTTTTCTAGCGTAATTGATATCGTTACTGTTTATGTCGATGAACATTTACGGGCGAGAGGCGAAATTTCACGCGCCATTCTCGTACGAACATTCGGTTCTCGTGTGCTATTTTATATTACATATACGCAACGCCGGTAACAACCTCTTCACAGGAGAGAGTGGGGCGCATGATTTGTGGATATGATTCTATTTATAAAATCTATATTTACGATTATTCCTGTTCGGCTATTCATATTATTACCAGCGAGCTTGCTTTACGCGCAAATTATCCTGTATCCTCTTCCAGATTAACGGGGTTTATTAAAATACATCATAGCGTACTGTATATATGAGTCAATCCGCCAAACTTAGTAACACAGTCCTAATGTAACACACTTTTTGTGTCACTAAACTGGCAACAATTTTTTTTAGGGGCACACCTTTGGTACACGTTTTTTCTTAATCTGTGTACCTCATATTATACGAGATCACAGTTGAACGAGCGAAAACGGGTTTGTGACATCGTTTTACGAAAAAATCCATTTTTCTTATGGGAATTTAACATGGGAAAAATGGGCGAAAAGTAGTCACCTATGATTAACAAATATTAAGTTATTAAAGGTGACAACAAATATTTCACAAAAAAGCAATTGAAGTAGAAGAACAGAGCTTTAATTTGATATGTGAATCGTTAAAATTGGTAAATTTTTAGCGTTTTTCAAATGTACGTAACTTTTCGCCAAATTGACCGATTTTAACGATTCACATATCAAATTAAAGCTCTGTTCTTCTACTTCAATCGCTTTTTTTTTAAATATTTTTTGTCACTTTTAATAACTTAATATTTGTTAATCATAAGTGACTACTTTTCGTCCATTTT
>UXGD01005985.1:0-13342 GCA_900474315.1 Torymus auratus
GAGAGAGAGAGAGAGAGAGAGAGAGAGAGAGAGAGAGAGAGAGAGAGAGAGAGAGAGCGAGAGCGAGAGCGAGAGAGAGAGAGAGAGAGAGATAGCACGAGTTCCGTGGACATCCTTTCTCTTTCGGTATGCCTGGCTTTTTCTGATTTTGGTCCCACGCACAATTTTTCGCGACGGATACAAATACATTGCGCCGGGAGTCTTTGCGGTCGGGAATGTGCATTAGTCGCCGTGACACTTCCACATTGCACGAGTTGTCTCATGGTTAGCTGCATTGCAGGAATTTCTCTTTTTATCTGATGATGCAACAATGGCATTCCAAACTTAATTCAGAAATAACTTGCCAATAGTTTTTATGCCGTTTAATTACAAGTATACCTATAATATTTTAAGGGTTAATGTCAGCTCAGTCTGTGGTTGCGCAATCACAGTAGATTAACCAAATATCTACTTCAACGTTAATTATACTCCCAATATTGTGGGTTTTCTCTTAATAATACTTTATTACTTTTGATCTCATGAAATGAGATTTATTATATGGTGAAAAAAACTAACTGTTAAATATTCATGATCTATTATTAAGAGCATATAAGATATTTTATCATTCTTGAATTTGTCAGTAAATTTATTTACGAAAACTAATTTTTTACTATTCCGTACGCAAAAATCGATTTCGCACACGCTCGAATAAAAAAGCATGTGCTAAATCAAGCTTTGTACACTTCGTATCAAAAACCCTCGCTTCTCTCGGGCGCAAACGTCCCCACGAGGATAATAGTAGGTGATGCACTTTCGGAGTAAAAGTAGAGAATCCCTTGCAATAATCGAAACCATCTATTACGACGCTATATTGCTACTATCTAGCGCCGAAATTGCGGTGATTCGTCGGCGCTGTGGTTGCGCTAGCATAGCGCTATATTGGCGCGATACCATAATTTACTATAGCGCTAATATAGCGCCCATATAGCGCAATAGAAATTTATTTATCATATATATCATAATATTTTTACATAATTTACTTATACTATTCAAATTCTATTACATTTACAGGTTCAATTACATAACTTTTTTATTATTTCCGTCTTCAATATCAATATTTTTATTGCGCTATATGAGCGCTATATTGGCGCTATGGTATTACGCTAATGTAGCGCTATGCTAGCGCAACCATAGCACCGACGAATCACCGCAATTTCAGCGCTAGATAGTAGCAATATAGCGCCGCAATAGATCCAATGGTTTCGATTTCTGCGCGGGATGTATAATTTTCAGGGCGTACAGTACGCACGTTACGCGCCGTGTGGTGAAAAGTTACTTTCACGCACTAGTATCGAAATTTACGGAATATTCATATTTCCTACACCGTTTTGAGTGTGGAAAATGCGATTTCTCGAACTGATGTGCAGAATAATGTATTTCGATATAAGTGCGAAAGTGTTGATTCTAGCAAGGTGAGGTTTGTCGGCCGAGCGAAGCAAGGGTGACAATCACACGAGTGTAGAATCATCTTTCGCACGTGTATCGAATGATATTTTTTTAAAGTATCCACTTTGCGCACGCTCGAATAAAACAGCTTCCGCTAAATCAAGCTTTGTATACATTATATAAAAAAATTGTGTTCGATACGCGAGTGAGGAAGTGATTTTATCCTCGTATGGCCTTTTCACCCTCCGTACGCTCGGGCGCAAAAGTCCACACGAGGATAAAATCACTTTTTCGCACTTGTATTGAAAATAACTATAAAGACATCTATCTACATTTGTCATTGGGAAAAAAATTATTTTATAAAAAAAGTGCTTTATTGTGTCCAAATTTAAAGAGATTATCTTCATTGTTTCTTGTAGAAAAGTATTCTATAATATTTTTAAAGGTAAATACATCCCCTCCGCTTATACACACACACGTACACACACTCATATATGGGCCTAAGAAACGTAATGTATTTACATTTTAAACATGTATTTTCGACAAACATATATTAGTTTTGTTAAGAATATCCACAGAGAAAAATTGTTTGTAGTTATTGATATGAAAAAATAAGACAATAAATATAAATACAGTAGTTTGAGGAAGCTAAGTGCCAATGTATTGGCAGCGGTTTTTTATTATGTAGCTGAATTTATTTTCACATACTGAATCTGCCAAAATTCTCAATTCAGCTTGTAATTTTTTATACAACATTCACAATAAGGAACGTACCATCAAATTGATTTTATAATGATAAAGGATATAATAAAAGTAAAAGTTTTTCGATTTAAGTAAAAACGGGTTGAAATTTCAGCGTTGGTATGTCGAAATAATTATACCTACTGTCCGACATTATAACACATTATTGATTTCAATGAGTATTTTTTTGGTATCAAGCAAATATCTCATTACGGAGCGCTTTCGTTTCTTTCATTGTCAGTTGATTCGCAGCTGTGCGCGACCGCTGCTTTCGCTCTGTGGGCGCAAAGACCCAGCAGCAAATGGGTCGAGTGCTTTTTGGAAATTCGCAAAGAGCGCAGAAGACTCGCGCGCATTCGCGGACAGACGCGCCTGGCGAAAGTTTATTAATTTTGCCGCAATTCAACTTAAATTCTCAGTTCAGGACAATTAAAAGTTTCAATATGAAGCTCGCGACGCAGTTAAATTATAATACAGTCCCGCTTGTGACGCTTATAATATTCACAATCTTATTCCGTCATCGTGTCTTTCTATAAATAAACGTTGGTTCGATTAATACATTTCTTGTATATGCAGTACTAACAAGGAGATCATCAGGGGTGCGGGTCCTGGATTGGCTAAAACTGCAGGAGATACTTCTTTATGATAAATAATGAGACACGTGTCTCGGGGTTTTGTGAATGGGCCTTTTTTCAAAGACTCAAGCTATTTTATGTCAAAAATGAACATTTTGGTCATATAAATGGGCTAAAAAGTTTATAAAATAAGGCAAAAAAGCTTTAATTTAAGCTGTGTTTCATTAAAAAATGTCGATTTTAAAAAAGTTATATGCTATTAAAAATAGAGTAAGAAGATCACTTAAAATACCACCCATATTAATTACTTAAAAAAATGAGAAATTTTTAGTGATTTTCTTACTCTATTTTTAATAGTCTATAACTTTTTTTAAAATCGTTTTTTTTTAATGAAACACTGCTCAAATTAAAACTTTTTTTTACTTCTTTTATAAACTTTTTAGCCCATTTATAGGACCAAAATATTCAAAAACTATAAATGATAAAAGAGGCCCCAACTTTCTAAAAAATTGTTCATTTTAGACATAAAATAGCTTGGATCTCGTAACAAGCCCATTTACAAAAATCCCGAGACACGTATCTCATTATTTGTCAAATATAAGAACGCCCTATAGTTTTATCCAAATCCATGACCCACACCCTGATTATCTCCTTGTAAGTAAGTTGACGATAACAGCAGCAATCGCTCGCGCCCCAGTCGTTGCCATCATATAATGATATAATACAAGCAACGCCGGTAGCGGTCAGGCATATCAGCTAAGTCCAAATTTCATTAATATCTTCCGAGGAAAATTACAGCTCTTACTTCAGGGCATCACATTTAGGGTGGAAGTTAAGTTTCGTTCCTTACTCTCGAGAAATTTCGCTAGAGTTACTGATAAAGACAGTTCTTATTGTAAAGGTAAATCGTGACTGTGGAGCTTGAATATAAACGATTTTTAAAAATAAAAGTATATCGACGCCTGAGAGGAAGAAAGCGCTATCTCGACGCGAGCTCCGAAAAAAGGCGCTACCTCAGCTGCCGAGATAGTAATTTTTTCGGAGTTTGCTCCGAGATAGCGCCTTCTTGCCGCTCGCGCCGAGATAGCGCCTTCTTCGGAGCTCGCGCCGAGATAGCGCCTTCTTCGGAGCTCGCGCAGAGATAGCGCTTTCTTCATCTCAGCCGTCGATATGCAGCTTACACATTTCGATTATATATCGAACAGGATGTCAGTAAAGAAAAATTCGTGATTCAAAAACCGCTGCGAATTCGTTGAGACTAAGCTTCCTCAAACTTAGTTTAGTATTTCCATTGAATTAATTAATCTTAATATTATAATGTTTACATAAAAAGAAACTTGAATTGTGATCTCAAATTTTTTTAGCGACATAATATTATAAAACATGGAATCGTACTTTATTTCTTTTGAATTGATGTATTTCTTTTGATAGTAATAAATTTTTGATAACATAAAACACCTTAATACGTTTTTTCATCATTTTTTATCTCGAAAGAAGCACTTTCAAAATTTGAATTCTTAAATAAATAGATTAAATATTTCTTAAGCAAAAAATACTTCATATAAATTTAATTAATTATAAAAATAGTATGTCACACGTTTTTATTAATATGTTAATATCATAATACAACTATAAAATTGAATATCAATAATAAAATTAAACAAAAGGTAAATTTCAATCATAAAATACAGAAAATGGTCGACTAGTAAAATTGATAACTGAATTTTAATGTTTTTTCAAGATATCTTGAAATTTTGCATGGATTGTAATAATTATTATTTATAACGTATTTCAATTTTATTAAAAAATATTGGTTTTAATTTTGCGAAAGACCCTCCTGAACACCTTACCGAACACCCCGTGTAACTTTTCTGGTCCTTGGTGAATAAGCGTGCATAATGTGTGTTTTTCTTTCTCTGTCCTTCTCTGTCTTTCTGGCACGGGGGTGCAGCCGTGTTA
This sequence comes from Torymus auratus, assembly GCA_900474315.1. Classification (NCBI taxonomy): domain Eukaryota; kingdom Metazoa; phylum Arthropoda; class Insecta; order Hymenoptera; family Torymidae; genus Torymus; species Torymus auratus. The sequence goes on from UXGD01005985.1 coordinate 4,701, forward strand.
TAGGGAGAACATTACAGGTATTTTTGTCTCTCTCGCGCACTCGGTTCCGAATCGCCTAGTGAGGACGCTTGGTCTATTCTTTTACATGATTTTCTCCCTCTATGTGTGTGTATATCCACACATATACATGTGTACTGAGCTTTTTTTGGAGGTTAATTATTAAATTAAGATAATTCTTAATTCTTTTTGATAAAAATCACCTATCATCCAAACCATTAAAAATGTTACACAAAAAAAAATGCAATCAAAACTTTAGAAAAAAATCATAGGAAAAAAGGATCTAGTAACTAACCTAAAAACTGACTCTAAATATACTTGTTTACTAATTCACTATTTAAACGAAGCTGTACGCACACTCTCGATACCGTGAATTTTAGAATGGTTATTATAGAATGTAAAAAGCCAACACTTACTAATTTATTATATTGTATGATGCCAGATCATAGAAATAGAATGACGATTATTCACAACTCTACACCATTGATAAGTATGTACTGGAACTATCAGAGTCGTCAACAATAAACGTGGTCAAATCTTAGAATTATTAGTTGAGCATTTGACAAAAGCGTAATACTATTAGATGTTAAAAAATAATGATTTTTGATTAATATTATTACGTGAGAGAGCTGAAATGGTGCTCTCGTAATTTGCGTTTTACAAATATACTTATAAAAACACCGTCGTACAACAATCCTGAAGACCTCGCTCGGAGCACAGATTGCATAGAGGAACACACTCGCTCCGAGTTTTTCCAAAAGTCTATACGCTCATAGTTCATGACTGTAGACTAGTGGCGTCACGACGGCATATTGTGAAAACTGATGCACGAAGCCGCGAATATGAATAAGATTCAAAACTTTGACGAATGAGCTCACATTTAACGAATAAATAACGTTTTTTTAGTTTAAATCATCCATTTAATGGTATTTCTCTTATAATTTAATATTACAAGAGCATTTTTATTATATTTATCTTTTTTATCATTTTTATCATTATTATTTATGTGGTGGTGCCACTACTCTACATTCATGAACTATGAGCGTAGAGTGTAGACTTTCCATTTGATTCCATTGTATTCTAATATTTAAACATATGATTTCTTGTAAACTTCTTCAAGTGGCTTAATATAAGCCCTTTTTCTATATCAACATAGACATAACAGCCAATCACGAATAAAGGAACACCGAGGAATAACATGTAACAGCCAATCACAAACAAACTTTAAAAAGACTTCCTTTTAGGGAGGAACAAGAAAGAACAGTCTTATTAAATCTCGCTTTCTATTGGCTGACAGGGGCTATTCCTCCGTGTACCTTCTTTAATTCGTGCAAGAGCCCTCACAGACCTGAAGACCTCACACACATAACTATATGGTTTCAGAGGACGTGGCCTGGAGCCGATACCTCTATAAGGAAGAAAAAAAAAATAAATAACTATATGGTTAGTTCCCTTGAAGAGACTGTTCGCATGAGTGGAATAAACCAATTAGCGTTAGAAGCAGTGAAAACAAGCAAGGCAGAGCAAGCAGTACACTGCGTTATCTTATTGTGGAATCTCCGATAACATATAAATATAAGTATATTTGTGCTAAATAAATTATTATTGTTAATTTTAAATATATGAATAAAAATAAAAAAAGAGGTTAAAACTTGTTTTTTTTTATAACCAGCATCATCGTTGTAGGTTAGATGAGTAATTTCATGTTTTTTTTTTGTTTTTAGACAGCTGTGATTTAACTTTCTAGTAACTAGTGAATGGGAAGAGATTATAGGTTAGAAGTAGGATACTTACTTTGAAGATAAATTTGAAATTGGGTTCCAGGTAATGCTTGCTCATGTTTTGCTCTATAACAATCTTGAATACGGATGAATAAGTGTAAGCAATTTCAATGTTTCCAGAGCTCGGCTTAGAATGAAAGGTATCACCGCTGGATTGAGAGGCTCTCCAAACTAAATAAAAATTGTGATTCTCTATGAAAATTACCTATTTTTAAACCCTCGTTTAACTGCTTACTGCTTACAAGGTGTTACTATGATATCTCAACTTAATATGTTTAAAGCCAAATGCAATTCAAAATAACTATCATTAAGGCGTCAAATTCATAAATATCATTGAGGCTATTATTAGATAAGTATAAACATTATATATTTTTAGCAATTACCGTGGTCGTTTGAATATGTTACTTTGTGTCTTTTTCTTCTACAGGTTAAAAAAAATGTACTTTCAATGAAGAACATAATATATTTCAATGTACTACTACAATGTAAGTTATACAATAGTTTGAACAAAAACGATAAAAGGTATAACAAGGATATCATAACCAGAGGGTGCGTTTATGGAAATTATTTTTGATTTGCAAGAAATAAAATGTAAAGTAAGAAGATATATAAGTACACTCAATAGATAAAAAAGTTTATGATACGATATGAATTATCTGAATGTGCAGCATGGACTTGTGTAAATTCTGTTTGGTTCAGTGAAAGTTAAATTTTTTTCAAAATAATTGTAAATATAATTCATGGTTTATTTTAAACTCATTCTATTCTTATTTTGATGGCTTATTTCATATCTTATTTTTTTTATTAATCTTTTATTCAACCAGAAAATATGTATTATGTACACCCAATGGGCATTGATTTGTGCAATTCCATCGGATAATTCAAGTGTACCAGAAAATATGTATTATGTACACCCAATGGGCATTGATTTGTGCAATTCCATCGGATAATTCAAGTGTAACCATTAACTTTAAATTGGAATTGTCCAATGAGATTGCAGGATTTTGAAATTTACTATGCGAGTTCCACACGAATCAATGTCCATCAGGTGTATAAAAACTTCATGCAAGAAATAAAAGAATCTTTTGACAATATAACCTGAACATGCTTAAGTCCATGCTACACATTGGAATGATTCAAATAAATTCAAATATTTTTTTGTAGTAAATAGAAAATCATTACTAAATATTTTCAGGTCATATGTATTTCATGAAATTTGAACCTAAAAAAATCAATTTATGCCAATTATGGTCTTCCTTTGCATAAGTTTATGCTATTTATGAACAAATAATTGGACTTTAGTAATACAAGGTTAGTATATAAATATTATGATATGTAATAATAATAGTCTTTATTAAACCTTATGCTTATATCCTCAGAGCTATCCGCTCTTCATACAAAATTATAAAAATATTCCACCTTATCATAATTACAATTTAAGTGTAATGTGTATCAAATGATATGTTGTATTTAGAAAATATTTTATACAATATCTTCATTTTTTCAACACTAATTATTTTACTGTTTTTCAAATTTCAGGCTAGTATTAGCGATGAATAATTAGATTAGTCAACTTGACACTACGTGCAGTATTTTGATACCACACAAGTAAGAGAATGACTTGAGATTTTTAGAATTTATCAAACTTCTCCTTCTCAATAGATAATATTTGTTCAAAATAGCCCATGGAAATTGTCTTTTTTGTGTTGTATTTCTATTGTATTTAAAAATCAGTTTATTCATCTCAAAAATTTAATAAAGAAAAGTTGAAAAACATAAAATAAATCTTTGAATGATCTCCAATTTTAAAGTGGGGTTAAATTAAAAATAACTTTTGAAAGAATCTGAATTTTTTATGGATAAATATTAATTTACAAAGTAATTATAATAAATTAATATCATTAAATCTGAAAACATTCTAACAATTTAACAAAACAAAATATTTCAAAATAAATATTCATTATCACAGTGCTTGAGTATTGGTCAGCTTTCTCCTTTTTTCTTCAAAATTAATTAAAGCTAAAAAATAATTTTTATTCACAATTCACCTAAATGTGTTGCAGTCTCTTCAGCAAAAGAAACATGTCCAAAATTATTATTTATTGTAGACATAGAACAAATTCTTTGATAATCATTATAAGCTAAAATAGCAGCATTTCTTCCACTTATTGCACTCATTTCCATAGCACTAGCTGCCCACTCTATTGCATTTACATGATACATATAATCATCAATTTTAAATTTATCAATTCGCATTGCACTTGAATATAGAGGATAAGCTTTCCAGATAATTTCTTTGACTTCACCAATCTGAAAAATTAGTATTTCGTTCAAATCATCAATATTTATTGTACATTTATGTTGCTAAATTAAATTTTTGTTCTTAAATTAATATAAATTTTCAAAATAGTGTATTGTTTTAACATAAAGTGGCAGTGTATCTTATTCAGCATATAAATAAACAAAATATTTTTAAAAATCTTAAATTCTTTCTATTATTAAATATTTTGAAATAATATTTAAAAAACTTTTAAATAATGACAATATTAAAAAAGTAAACTTATTCAAAAACGATTAAAAAATACATCAAAGTTTACATTCTCGAATATCTCGGAATGTAATTATGGAATTTTAATAAAAATTTCACATGCGCATGAACTATATAATATGCTATATTAAGTCTGCTATAAATTTCAATTTGATATATTAAGCTGCTCTTAAAGTATTTCTATTTGAAAAAATGTTAAACAATTTAACCAAACATGACTTTCAACTTTACAAACATAAAAAAAGATAATCGAATCATACTTCATAAAAAAAGATAATCGAATCATTCTTTTGAAGTTTAAATTAATTGCAATTAAATTTATGCAAAGAATTAGCTCAACATTAATTTTGTATGCCTCTGTATTTTTTCCTGGGTATTAAAGCCTCATGCGAAAGACAACAAATTAAGCTTTGATATTTGAGACAGTTGTCATTTGCATCTATCCACATACAAAAATACATGCACTCACCCACACATAATTTAAAAAATCTATAATAATAAATAAAAAATTATTTAATAAAAATATAAAATAGTTTATATTCATAAATGATTAAGGTAGTAACGCAGTAAATAGAATTACCGATCAAAATTCAACGAAATTTGGTACACTGATTGACTTTATTTTAAAACTCATCCTATTAAATTTTAGTGAGGCTTTAGAGTCTGTGAGAAAAGTTATTAACGTTTTAATTTATATACGTTTAACATTGAATCTTATGGGAATTAGCACTAAAAATTAATTTTTGCAAAATTGATCGTTTAAAATTCGATAAAATTTGGCAAGATATTAGTTGATATTTTAGAGAACAATTTGATCTTTTGAAATTGTTAGTTAAGAGTCTGTAACATTAGTTACAACAAAATTAAACACATATATTATATGGGCTCAAAAAATTGCTTTTGCGGCCAACTAATGCGTGCAACTAATTAACGCAAAGATTTAATGAGTATTTTCAAATACGAGACGAGTTGACAATTTCCTTATTTTTTTAAATGTAAATTGTTTTTTCTAATACCCCGATAGTCATATGTAAGATATTTATCGCTTGAATACCATAGCAAAAATTGAAAGCAAAAACTATATATATATATATATATAAAATGTAAGAAAGTGTAAAAAACTATTAAAAAATGTAGAAAAGTGTGAAAAACAGTAAAAAACTGTAAAGAAACATGTTAAAATGTAAATAAATATGAGCAACTGTAAGAAAGTATAAAAAACCTGCAAAAATGTGTTGAAAAACTGTAAAAAAATGTAAGAAAGTGTAAAAAAGGTACAATAAAGGTACAGTAAGGTGTTAATAAATATTAAAAAGTGTAAAAACACTATAATCAAATGTAAATAAGTATAAAAAAATTGTAATAAAATGTTAATAAATGTTATGAAGCGTAAAAAACTGTAAAAGAATTTTGGAATTATGAGTATCAAAGAAAATATTACAAAATAGAAAAAAACTGTAAAATAGTGTACATAAATGTAAAAAAGTGTAAAGAAAGTGTAGAAAAGTGTAAAAAACTGTAAAAACCGTCCGAAATCCATCCAATTTTTACACTTTTTTATACTTTTTTTACATTTATCTACATTTATTTACATTTTTTAATTTTTGCTAGGGTAGTTAGGTAACTCTGTTACTACCTTTTAAGTATTTCTTTTTAGTTTTCAATTCAGACAATGAAAATTACTCACATGTGAAAACATATTATTCATCATTGTATTACTTAATTTCTGTCTACTAAATATCTTCCATACATTCATGCCATCACTTTTTTTACCCTCCACAGAGGATAATTTTCCAATAGAACTAATTGTTGTTTGAGTAGGGTCACAACTTAAAATTCCTGCTAATTCTTCATCCATTCCAAAATATGAAGAATTTATATTTCCTTCTACAAATGTTGCTACTGTTGTTTGGTACTCTCCCAAAAAATTTAAATTTGTATTGTCAAAGCCATCAAACTTTATTTGAGTTCCTTGATCATTTGTCATAGGGGCAGCAATAATAACAATGTCATACAACCGACTATAAACTTGATCATCTGAAATAAAGCACAAATTCAATGAAATAGAGACATACAATATATTACCAAATCTATACCTTTTTCTTTATAAAATACTTCATATTTTGGTATATTATCTTTTGAAAAACGATGAATTTTTTCTACAGTAGAATATATCACAGAGACTTGTTTATTATTTTTAATTAAGTGTATAGGAACCTGTAATGAAATTTATAAAAACTGATTAAAATGTATAAGCCAAATAAAAAAATTATAAAATATTAAGGAACCTCATTAAAAAATATTAATGAAGTAGTTGAATAATTGAAGGTCATGTTTGATTTAAATAATGATTTCAACTGCATAAAAAAATGACTATTATTTTTTCTTAGAAGCCAGGTGTAATATTTCCATTGTAACATGATTAAAAAGAAGATAGTAATTAAGTTATCTCACTTTTTAAAATTAATATTATTGTAAAACTTATAATTACTAGTCTTTTTAGCAAAAATTTGCACCATTTTTGGTTTTGTAATCTAGTAATCCATTGTTTCCACCAATCAAATCACAAATAAATTGGTTTCAAAACAAATCAATAATTTTTTCAATATAAAAAATAAAAAGAATAGAATACTTTTGAAATATTAATAAGTGATCTAAAACATACTTCTTTGTTGCCACCTTTCACAGACCACAAATCATAACCAGCTCCTGCTACTGACACGTACCCTACAAATGCTTGTATATCTGTATCTTGTCCATAATTAACAACAAGTGTAGACTTGACTAATTCATCTATCAGTCTAGAACCATATCCTAATTTTGTAAGATTATCTTTTATTGATGTTTGTAATAAATTAATGAAGTTTTTGTTCATTGCACCAATTAGAGAAGTTACATTATCAAAAGCAATTTTTTTCTCTTGAAGATGATAAATGTTTCCAAAATCAGTTAATATTTTTCCAACATGTTTATGGAGGTAATATGGATCAAGGCCGTACCTATACAAAAGTCTTAATAATGTTATAGATTCCCAATCACTCTCTTCTAAAACGAATTCTTTGCCATTCCAAATACTAAATCTACCATTTAATGGAGGCCGAGGAGACAAGTTCAGCAATTTTATGAAGTCTTTCATGTATTTGTTGTTAGGATGTATTATACTTCCACCAGCTTCATACTCTTCAGTACCAAGTTTTATTGTTGCAAGACGCCCTCCTATTGTATTTGCTTCAAAAATATCTATCTCTACATTTTTATTGAACAATTCAGTAAGAAAATGCGATGACGATGCTCCACCAATACCTGCTCCAATAACGGCTAAAATTTATAATTTACAAATTAAAGTAAGGCTAGAAAGCATTTTGTTTAATAAAACAAAATATTTGAAAAATGAAAGAGATAATGCTTACCAATTTTCGGTTTGCAAGTTTCAAAACAAAAGTATTGCTTCATGTATAAAAGTTCAATATGTAAGAAAATAAATAAAAAGTTCCTTTTGAATAACATTTTGCAAGGTAAAATATTAAGTAGTTTTAATATAACAAAGTAAATTAAATAAACAAGATAGGAGGATATTTAAAATAAAAACAATCATAGGATGGTAAAATTTTTATCGCATTCTATTCTACATTAATCAGAGATTTTACTCAGTAATGTTTAGATAACAATAACAAATAGCCATTCAACATTCGCTCACTTCGTTCAGAGCGGTCAGCTGTCAGAGTTAGTCTTCGGGAGATTGTATACATAAGCGCTGCGCGATCCAACGCTACGCTACCTCCGCCCAGATAACACGGTGGCAGCACAATGGCCGCAAGATCAGGGTGTCGTCCCATGAGGTGCGCAATGCCGGAATGACCAAACCGAAATGGGTTTCCGGAATGGCGGAGAGTGCACGCTAACGCGAGAAATTCAATTTTCATAAATTATATTTTGAAGCGCTGTTAAGTATTTTTTTACTCTTGTAAAATTGCATAAATAACCATGAAATGTTCGTTATTGGAAAAATATTTATTTATTTATTATTTGTATATCTAAAATAATTTTATCCATCAAGAGAAAATAAATAAAAAAGTTATATGATTATATTTTTTTCTTTTTTAATCTACTTATAATCAATTCCAATAGTTTATTATTATAAATAATATAAGGAAGTCTAGATCTACATGTAAAAAAGTCTGCTATCCGTGTACAAATTTGAGACCCGGTCAACGAAGATAGACACTAGGTAATAGAAGTGCAAAGCCTGCAGAGAGATTGAGGCAACTTATAGTGTAGTATGTACCCCGACCACGCGCAGCGCGGCAGTCGATTTC